>VCCN01005145.1:2463479-2476110 GCA_006491835.1 Architeuthis dux | reverse complement strand
ACCGAAATGATAGTCGAGTCCAAATACTAACCGTTTTTCCCACCACCTTCGTCCACTAGTCTGTGAGCAGCAGGCTTTCATCTCTCTGTCCTCGTCCACACACTCGGGGCGCTCCTACCGCTCTCTCACTCGTTTTGCTTCCTCCTCTGCGCCAAAATTCAAATCCCGGTGAAACGAGATTTTCATAAACCTTTTTCTTTGTCTTTTGCCCGCAAATTTTTTAAATCTAGAGGAAACGAGATTTTCCTATATCTTTCTTTTGTTTACATTTTCTTCGTTCCTCAAAGGGCCATGACTCCAGATGGACGAACCAAGAGTTATCTCCATTCCATTCTATTACACCCATATACACTTGCAAACATGGATTAACAGTAAAACACATTCTGATAAAATGTAAAAGCTATGCACGTACACACAGCAAACATTATAATGAAAATATTGTTTCAAAATGTAGCAGATTATAGGATTTCTGATTAAAAAAAAAAAAAACTCTTCTAGAGAACTCTGTATAAAATGATTGAAGAAAAAAAGAAAATCTCCAAAAATTGATTGATTCTTCCAAAACCGAACGACTGTTCAAAATTAATCGATTTAAAAAAACAAAAAAAAACACATGGCACCTCAAAATCTTTCTGGACCTTCAAAAATGATATGATTTGGAAATGATTGGGGGCTGGGCTTGATTAAGAGATTACCTGACACAAAAACACCATATTTTTTTTTTTAAAAAGATACCTAGAAATACCCGTTTCGGCATGAAATAACCTATAAAGGTTGATGCGCCGTTAAACAAAATCTTACTTACTTTAGGCACATTCAGTCACATTTGAACAAATCTAATTTTGTTTCCCTAAGAAATAAAGTAAGTTCAAATATGATATTAGTTTTTTCGGCCAAACTTCCCAAAGGTCATTGTCATGTCCAATGTTCCTTCTGATTTTTAGTAGTCAATGTGCACAAAAATCTTATCTTGTGCAAATTATTTTTCTTGTGAAAAAATTATGTGTAGCTATTTTGTTAAGCCATTCAACTTCAAACAAACTTAATTTTTGTGCACACATTAATTTCCTTTGTGCACTAGTTGCAAAATGCGTGCACACAGAGGGAACTATTTTCATGTCTAACTGCTCTTTGATCAACAATTCTTTTCTGTAGTAATGTTTGTCTTGTTGGTTATAAGGAAGAATTTGTTCATTTACCTTTTGTGGAAAAGAAGTCTATCAGAGCAGGATTGCTATTTGGTATTTTCTTTATTTGGCCAAATTTGGTACTAGGCAAAGCTATTTGGTTCCAAAAATAAAGATTTGGTACTGAAGGACAATTTACAAAAGATAACATCCCTTACACACGAATGATATGATACAACTTGAATATACATGAACAATAGATAAAAAAATATATGTATTTTAATCTATTTTTCTTGCAAGTTTAGTCCGATGATGGATTTTAAGTTATTTGTTTATTTTGGTACCTAAGCTACTCAATTTGGTACCAAGGCCATGCAAATTTGGTCTAATGATTAATATATGTATTTTAATCTATTTTTCCTGCTAGCTTAGTCTGATGATGGATTTTAAGTTATTGGATTATTTTGGTACTGAAGCTATTCAATTTGGACCCAAGACCATACAAATTTGGTCTTGTGCGTCAAAAGACATCTGGCAGCCCTGTATCAGAAAGTGAATAACTTGATTTTCCTCGAATCTGATTTCAGGCCATGTATAGAAAATGATTCATATTGAATAGAATGGATTTCTACTCATGTAGCGATCAACTGTCCGCAAAGGGCACATATTGAGAGAGAAATGTCTAAATGCCAAAGTCATCTTGATTACTAAGATCTCTTAACGGATGACTCATTCTATCACTCTAAAGGTGTATCATGGCATTTACACAGACAAGACCGATTGTGTAGAATGACATTTTATCTTGATTCAAAGTCTTTTCCAAGGTGAATTGGATACTTGAGACCATTACCTTTCTTGGCTGAGCCTCTTGCATGAAAATACCATTCTCTGTCTCGTTGTTTCATCTGATCTCTAAGTTTATAGCTAATGGAAGAAAAAAAAAGTATCATTTTGGATTATTCAAATTTTCAATTTAATGATCAGCTGTTATAACACAGGTGTAGGGGTCCAAGAAAGCCAACCACATTATAACCGAGCTGCGATAATTGCTGGTGAAAGGCGGTGAACATTGTCTCTTGTATAAAAACTAAGTGAGATATGAAGAAATAGAAAGAGGCATACTTTAATGTTTGTTTTTTATTAATTAATATTTTATACTAAATGACAATGCAAGACCTAACATATCACATGAATTGGAATTTTATAAATCTTTTCCCACATAGTCAATAGATTAACTTTTTTTATTTTTTTTTTTTTATTTTTTTTTTTTAGAAAACTTGTAGGAAAAAATAAAATTCACAAAATGGTCAAAGGAAGATAATTTTAATCAGAAGTTATTTCCTTTGAAATTGACATTGAATTTGACAACATTGAAATTGAATAAGACTTTTGAGTTTTTTTTGACGGTATCTGTTTTATTATATCAAACACATTTTATTGATGGAAATGTTGTTGAAACTACTGATATTTATTTTGATTAAATAAATTGTACTATACAGGATCTCAAAAGTAAGGCCCAATTTATCCCAACAGTATTGCCAGTTCAAAGGAAGTAACAATGTAATGTTCAGTGAGCCAGTATGCCAAACATTACTGGTGAAATTGAAGGCTCTTGAATTATACTAACTCTTAAAAGAGCGACATATCCTACACTGAGTAATGTTCATTGTTTTCTTTGGAAATAAATGGTCCTTTTGAAGGTTGATTTCCTCTGTAATTTTGCTCTCCTAACTACTGAATGGATCTACTGTACATATACATTAAGAGCCTAGAAATCCATTAAGGTGATCAACTTAACTTGAAACTCTTAAATTCATGGACCGCTTGTAGCCACCTGTAATTGACAGTGGAACTCTTCAATTAATAGAATTAAAAAATAATGGAACTATTTTGTGAATAGAAAAGTTTTTTAAAAGTCACCAAATGGTGAAAGGTAGGTAATTTTAATCAAGAGTTATTTCTCTTGATAATGACATTCAATATTTTTTATGAATTTAAGAGTTAAACCAATTGAACACACTCATACATGCATAGTCACATATTAATGTATGGTAGCAAGGTAACACAAAACTTTTGGCTGGAAATTGACTTTTTTTTTTTTTACCCAAAATACAGTTTATACAGCAATGAGAATCTTAAGTAAATCTTGTGGTTTTCTATATAAATACATTGTCCCAAAAGAGACCTGCATATTCTCAGTGACACCCACGCATTGATAACATTGTACAGGTGTTTCCTCGGTTAACAAAATTTGTTTATCGACCAACCCCATTTCTGACCTCTACCGTACAAAAAAAAATGTAAAATGAAAAGATTCATAAAAAAAATGAAAAAGGTACCCACACATGTCTACATGTATTAAACAAAACCCCTCCATTTAATGGTAAGGGTTTACGGTACAACACAGTACTATGTATGAAACCTTAAAAATGTTTTAGAAGGTTGAAACCACTGTGATAACGGTGTCATGCAATTTAATTGATCTGCACAGTCTCTTATCTAATATTATATTTTATCCTTGATTTTAACTCGTGAAGTGTACTGAGTGACATCTAATGAACATCCTGGTGCTGTCACGTGACTGTGCGTCAATTTGCCTACCCAGAAACCCACATAATGTTCCTTCAAGTAGAAATGGGTCTGGGTTCTTATGGGTTAAGGAATAAAAATGTGGGAACTCAGTCGAAGCATTTCCTCCCCCAGAAAAGATGAGAGGATAGTAGTAGAGGTTTAGAAAAGCCAAATATAGACCCATGATCTGAAATAAATAGAAATACACAATCACAGCTTTTCCTCTTCCAGAAAAGAGGATTGTAGTAGAGGTTTAGAAAAGCCAAATATGGACCCTTGCCTTATTGGAAAAGATCAATAATGGGGATGAAGGTTGGATTTTTAAGCCCTAAAACAAGGCTTTCATTTAGTGATCTGGTTATCAGAATGGAACATGGTCGTTAAGTGGAGGACATCTAATGGACTGGCTTGAAGTAGTATTGCTTGTGAAAGAAATTGTAAAGACACCAAATGTCTGCTCATTGCAACCATGTTTATACTAACATTAGTTAACTCTTAAATTCATACAAAGAAAATTTCAAGGGAAATAACTTTTGATTGAAATCATCACCCTTTGACCATTTTTTTTTTTTTATTTTTAAAAAATTTTTTTATATAGTTCCACCATTTTGTTTATGCTTGAGATATACAGACATTATTAATCACTGCTACCCTCAACACTGGTTTATTGCTGGGTTCATGTGTTCTGACATTTATATGTATCTAGGTGAAATCAAATGATGGATAATTTTATATCCGACAGAATATGATAATTATAAAGACATTTATTGAGAACCTAAAATGTCTTTATAATATCATGTATCCAGACTTCGCCCAGCCCTAACTGTTAATAGAATAAACTTGAAATTTTGCACACACACTCCCTCAATGAAGGGAAAATGTTTTTATTTTTTGAAAATCACCCCCATGATAGGTTTTTTTTAGATGCAATGTAAGTTTATGCTAAATTGGTCACTAGTTTGTGCCCGCTTGTTTTTTTTCGTTTTTTTTTTTTTTCGTTTTCTGTATATTGATGATTGCATTTACTATTTTAAAAAGTCTGGCATATAAACCTTATACTTTTAGTTTTCCCTCCATTTTGAATTAAGTGACATTTTAGCATTTTAATGTTTTGTTTTTTGTTTTCTTCTTGCAGGGAATTGCCAGGTAATGACTCTATGAAGATGAATGAACTACCCCCAGTCCCTGTAGATGAGGGGGTAAAAATAATCGATTGTACCCAGACGTGCAACAAGTTTGGACTTCATTACCATACTGTCTACCTGTGGTGCGTGAAGGATGTATGCGGCATCATTTGTGCCGTTTTCACCTGGCTGTTGGTTGCCTATGCAGAGTTTACCGTCATGTGCGTCATTCTACTTCCGGGTCCATCTCAGATGTATTCATTTTGTAATGCAATTGTTTTCAACTGGTTTGTCGTCATGGCCCTCACGGCGCATGTCCGAACGATGCTGTCTGATCCGGTAAGGAACGTCTCATCTTTTTATAATAAAAATGTTGGGTTACAATACTTTATCCAATTAATAAGAATATTGAGTATTGCTCTGCCATGCTGGCAGATGACGTATTGGTAGGGGGGAAGAGATGGATACACGCCTCTTCCAAGGGCATTAGTGAGAAGTGAGTGCAAACTGTCTTAGCCATGGTTTGAACTCACAGATTCCATTCTCCAAGCCTTATCTGTTTGGCCAGCCACACCTCCTTTGTTTTATTTACAGTTCATAAAAGGCAAGGAAGAGACTATTTCAAGGCAAAAAGTTATTATTATAGAGGCATCCCCTGTTATAACGTGGGTGTTGGGGTCCAAGAAAGCCAACTGCATTATAACCGAGCCACAATAAAATAGCTATTTTTTGAGCTGAATTAATATTTTTGGGTCCACCATCCACCTATGTTAAATGCGGATCATGCTATAACAAACCGCGTTATAACTGGGGAGGCCTGTATTGAAGAATATTCTTGACATACAAAATATTTTTAAATAATCATGTCTACCAAAAGTCTCTTAAAACAAAGATTTGTTCTCCAAATACTTTTTGACTATTACTTCTTTCTAATTTGGCTCATTCAGAAGTGACTCGTAAAACTTTTTTCTTTTGTCCTGTCGGGTAACAAAAGGAAAGTCTTATTTTGCGCATTTCAGAGCACAAACAATTTATGCTTTGGATTATATTTCACTAGTTAAACCATTCACGGATATACAGGTTTCTTCGTTATCCGAAAGTAGAGCATTTCTATAAAAACCTTTCATAATTCAAAATGACGTAAAGCGAAGAAACAATTAATTTATATGGGGAAAACTTTTGCACTACTTGAATTCACTTGAAAAAAAAAACAATGAACCTTATTAGAACAAGCCTGGCTGTTGCAGTGTCAAACTTTTACTTCTATTCGGACTGCAGATGATTACTGCAACTTTTGTATTGTATATATAATAAATGAAAATTTATAAAAAATATTTTTTTTTATTAGAAATGAAATAAGCCCTTGTGTATTTGTAAGATAAATTTTGTAGCTATGTAAGACTTGGCAAGAGACTAGCCTACCAATCAGTTGGTCGTGCTTTCAAATCACGGTATGGGAATGTTAACTTTTTATTCCCCTAAATTTGGTGAGGATTGTTCTTGTACTGGAGTTTGACAAAATTACACTGTCTTGTGTTGTGGTAAGCTTTTAGTTTCGTACTGGCTAGGTGTTTCTGCCTTGTTATTTATGAAATCTTATTTTTAGTCGATACAAACCACGTGAAAAGTTGAACAAAGGTTGAATCTAGCGGCTACAAATTCTGAAAAATTAGTGCGTATCATACACAAGATTCCCCCCACCCCCCAGATTTCATAGCCCATAATTAGGGGTGCGTATGAGACACAAATAATTACGGTAATAATTGTTAGAGAGGTTACAGAGGAGCGCTACGAAACTGGTGCCACAATTAAAAGACCTGCTGTATGAAGACTCACTCTACAGTACAGAAGATTGAGAAGTGACCTGATACACATCTACAAAATGACATACTGCATGGTACAAATGGATGCAGAAACTCACTGTAAGATGTGCATACAGAGCAAACTCATGCTACAGAGGTCACTACCACAAATACCAGATACACCACCACCCTGGTATTAGAGACAGATTCTTGACATCAAGAACCCTTTCATACGAAACAGTAAACTCTGTTTCTGTTAACATGTTCAAAAACAACCTATCAAAAGAAACTAGCTTACCACACAAATACAAACATTTCTAAAATACTCACACCTTAAATGCCAACCCCTATTACATCTGTTAGATGTATCTTCAGTTGGTCCTACTCTTTGTGATAACTTTATGATAATAATGAAAAATTGTTACAAGCTTTTGTCACTGCATAGTCTGGGGTCTGTAAGCTGATTGTTCAGTTGTCAGCGACAATGGCGTGGGTGGAAATCTGCATTCTCTGAGTGCTTTGTAGTTGTGGCTGTTATTGCTTAGATTGAAAGGATTAGTTTTGAGTAATCAATTCTTTATGAATGAGCAGAGAATGCCAATTCATACACACGGCCTTGTTTCAAGTGGTAGAGATGAGGACTGGAAATGGAGAGGTTTAAATTTCCATTATAAATGTCAGACTAATTAGTTTTGTAGTATCAAATCTAGCGTAAATAATCGAAATATTGGTACCAGGTGGGAGGGACCCTGGTATCAGTCTAATTATAGTAAACTCGTGTTGTAACAGCACTATTTAATCAGGGCTCCAGACTAACTTTTTTTCACCAGCATCCCGGAACCATCCCGAGGGAAATGTAAACAGTCCCAAAATCAAAATGGTGTTTGTTATTATCATCTATAGTTGTTAGTAGCATAATAAAAACACCATTAAAATGTTGAGGAAATAAATAATTGTCAAACTCCAGTCCAAACCTGGAGTTGACTTTGGTTTTCTACTGTAACAAAAACAACAAAATGACAAGAACAATCCTAACCAAATTTAAAAAAAAAAAAAAATAGGATATCCCTGGATGCCTCCAGTGGGGTTTTTTTGGTTTTTTTTTGTTTGGTTTTTTTAAAAAAATCCCTTCCATTCCGGAGCGAACACATTTTTACTGTCCCCAGGACTGTTAATTTTGAGCCCTGCTATTTAATGACCCGCACGTTCTAACGGCACGTTTGTTTTTACATTCTCACAAGACCGTTAAACAGTTACACCCCCCCCCCCCCAAATGTATACGGTTAGCATAATTACTTTTTGGTTCATTCATTTTATTTGCAGACCTGTAACTCGTGTAGTGCTCATCAGACTGAAAGGATGATAAAAAGTCATTCTTGTCTGTACTTTTTGGTTTCTCATTATTAATTCACTTATAAAATCCACCTGTTATAATGGTAAATTGTGAAAACTGAGCATCTCTGAAAAAGCCAAAGTTTTTCCTTGGAGGCTGCACAACAAAGTTCCCGTTTTGTTCCTTCTTGACCCAATGCATAACCAACGCATTGCCTTGGTCCATTTTAGTCGAAGCCTCAGCAACAATAACAGTAGCTGGAATTAATGGGGGATGTACAAATACAAAAGCCAGATTTGGTGATCAACAAGACAAGCCATGAGCTGATAGTAGACGGTAGCCATTTTAAATGCTAAAAGTGGCTAGGTTATTTTTTTCATGACTGGCTTTAGAATTGGCTAAAACAAAGGTTTAAAAAATGTATTGACTTTTATTTTCCTTATTGTGTTAATATCTGATCAATACATTGTCTCTGTATATGTTTTTGGAGTACGTGTGTGTATATGTGTATATATACATATAGGCACTGAGGTACATATAGTCAGTAGCCACACTGATGAGTCGTAAGACGACGAAACAGCGCTGTATGTGGATTTGACAATATATATAATTATATTTTATATATGTATATATATTGATCTACAACAGATATTACAATCTGTTTCACATTAAGATTATCAAGTGGATAATCTTAATGTGAAACCGATTGTACTATCTGTTATGGATCAATAAAAAAACATAATATCCGCTCTACCGCTGGTAATGAGCATTCTCCAAAAATAAAGGTCTACTGAAATTATTATGCACCACTGTGTCTCATTTTGACGACTACAGATTATTATCTGCCAATGAAATCTACCCAATTTTAGCCATTTTTAAAGCCAGTTATTGATAAATTTAGACATTTTCTGGCTTTAAGAATGGCTAGAATTTAGCCATTTAAAAAAAAACACCATTAAAATATTGAGGAAATAAATAATTGTCAAACTCCAGAACGACAAGAACAATCCTCACCAAATTGTTCTAGCTTTAAAAATGGCTAAAATTTGCCCTCTAGACCCGTAAACCCAAAGATAACTGTGCCTTTTCACCTTTTGATGTAGCATTCACATTGATATTTTCTTGAGTCCGTATTTATTTCTTTTCTTTTTCTTGTTTTATCCGCTGTTTTAGGGTGCCATTCCAAGAGGAAATGCTACAAGGGAAAATATAATGAAGCTGGGTTTGAAGCAAGGGGAAGTTGTATTTAAATGTCCAAAATGCGTAAGCATAAAACCAGATAGAGCACACCATTGTAGGTAAGTAAACAGAAATGTACCTTGATTAATTTATTACTAGCTGAACACGTCGAAATTCCATGGGTGTTGACCACTAAGATTATCCATTATCTCATGCCTTTGCTCTTTTCTCACCCTTTGACTGTATCTTCTCATTTTCTCCCTTATCCCTTCCTATCTTCATTGCCGGTCCATGTTTTTATGCAAATGTTATACAAACTCGGATGGTCACTTTCTGATAACTGTAGATACATATGTTGCAAATGGCAGCCTGTCAGTGCATTGTCAATGAAGAGCAGACAAACAAAAGTGATGCAAAATACACTCACCTGTCACAAGCTTACACTGGCATACATGCTTGTATGTGGTATGTAAGTGTTTGTGTGTTGAAAACAGAGATGCGTGTCAGAATGCACACGCACACGCATCATGTGTCTGCGTGTAGTATGCGTTTTAAATCTTTTCGTCTCAACACATAACAACTTTCAAGACCCTTAGAATCTTTCCGGAATTTTTTATTTTTCTTAATTTCAATAACTGATGTGGCCTGAAACACAATTTTAAAATTTGGGAAGACCCCCCCCCTAAGGTCCTCCTCACTCCCCCAAATTTTTTGGGATCATATACAAAACTTTTGAAGTATATTTTAAATAGACTTCTAGACAACACTTAATTTCAATACCTAATATGCCCTGAAACACAATTTTAGCCAATCTTGGATACATAATTTTCAAAATTTTCTGGGGGAAACCCTAACCCTAACCCACCCCCCAGCAAAATTTTGGCAGGCGGTCAGCTCAACGGGTGGAATCCACCCCTGCACTATCCATACAAGTCATATATATTCAGCACTAAGTACAAAAATACTTGATAATAAATATGCTTGAGACATAACCTGCTTTTCTCAATCTTTCATTTCCACATTGTCAAATTACTTCTACCATTCTATCGGATTACCTTACATCCACATAACAAACCCACACACACACACAATGTCTAGAAAGCTTTGTAGCTTCAAACACTAAAGATGTTGCTGGGGGGGGGGAATTTATATTTATATATGTCTTATAATCTTAAAGCATTCATGATGTTAAACTAAAGATCTTACCTACAGAAATGTTTCTGTTTATTTCATTACTTGTCATGCAAGTCAATTATTCACTAATAACTGTTAATGAGAGACGTTCAGAGGGATTTATGTTTTACACAGACTTATATCTTATAGTACTATAAGTAAAATCTTCTGTAGAGATCAGTTGTTTGCCATGGAATTGTTTCAGGGATTTATAGATCTGTGTGTGTGTGTGTGTGTGTAGGAACATTGAAAGAAATAGAACAGCTTAATTTGGTCAGGGTGACCCAAGTAAATACAACTAGTTTCTGTGCCAGTCTATAATTACACATTTTCTCTTTCCCTCCGTATACATGTCAGTTCACTAGCATGTATGTGCTTCAGGGTGAAGAGAAAAAGCTTTTCCATTGAGTTTTCTGATTGATTTTTCTTAATTAAGGCCCAGCTATATTATTCAGTTTTGTTTGCCTCATTGCTATGGATGGCCAGAGGCGTGGCTAGAGATTTTGGGGGGGCCCAGGGGGCTTGGCTCTTTGAGTGGCTCCCTCCAGCATTTAGTGAGATGTGATGAAAAAGGAAAATTTTCAATAAATAGTCATGCACTATTAATTGGTGAAAAACAACCCCAAAGGTTGAATTATTATGTATTATTCAATTCGTATATCGTTGCATTGGATCAAAAATGGTGTAAGTCCATTTTTATTGTTTTGAGATATGAGCAATTAAATATTTTGAACAGTTATATTTTGATGGCAGAAAAAAAACAATAGGTGACTAACAATGTTTTTTGGTAATTTTGCACTCTTTCCACAGCTGTGCTTTTATTTATACCACGTGGACATAAGGCTTTCTTGAATCAATGCACTTGGAGTTAAGGCCTTTTTGACACAAGTTTCTGTATTTGATTTACCTTAAGTGAAAGTCAATATCTCCAGATATGATAGCCTTTTCATGAGTGTAGTTGGATATAAGGCTGTTTTTGAAATAAGAAACTGATGTAACATTTGTAAATATGTAAAAATGTTATTTTTCCAAAAAGTGGACATAAGGCTTTTTTGATCCAATGCAACGATATGAACAAATATATCCTTAGTTTTGTATAATGTCAGTAGAAATGCAGTAGGTGAACTGTTTTATCTTAAGGTATGTCAGTCAATGTAAATAAAAACTATTATAGATTCAGGTGATTTCATTTCTTGTTTTGCAAGTTTATACTTATGTAAGTGTGTTTGTATGCAAATATAACAAGCCTGAAAGTCAGACCGTAGATGCACTAGTTCTTTTCTTGTATTGAAGATCTAGCTAAGGCTGCAGTGTTGCCAATTTTTCAAGTTCACATCTAAAATTGAGTCAAGAAATGCCATGCTAATGGTGATCGCCTCCCGACAAGCTGGCCAAGATATCCTGAGCAACTTCTCCCAGGACGATACCCGAGCATGCCACAAGGACCCCCAAGGGGTCGTGGTTCTCTGAACTTCGAGGCCATGGTGGTTTCGAAGAACAGATACTACACTTTGATCTTAGCCACAAGGCAGCAAATTTATTTCATGGCCTAAACTTACTATAGTAAAGCATCCGTCTCTTAAGCGACAACTCCCAATGGAGCGTGGTGATGAAGACCCGGTTTCAAGACCAGAACTTTATTCTTACAAGTTTTTATGATTACCCCCCTTGGCAGGATGCAAGTCCACCGAAGGGATACCTCTACCCTAATCACACAGCTTAGTGTACTCAATTAGCTGTTGAGTGCACAGGGATGTTTGTCCTAATGAAGAGTTTTACACACTCTTTGCTCACACCAGGAATTGAACCCAGGACCGTCTGCATGTGAGGCAGACATGCTAACCCTTACACTATCTTAGCAGACTTAAACTTAGTATGTATCAAGTATATTCTGCTTCAATATTTATAGTGTATATACAGCTTAGTTTGACACAGGGCCACAGTAGTGAGGCACCCAGTGAGGATCGAACTCCTTACAGGTCAGAATTACTGCACTGATTTTGACACTAGGGATTTAATGAAGTTACTGGAACGTTCAGGGATTTCACAAAATCGCTAGTGATTTCATGAAATCCCTAGTTTCAGAATCTTTCTGTAACTTTTCTATCTCTTTTAATCCTTGTGTATTATGTTGAGGCTTTTTAATGCGGTCTAAGAGATTTAATAGTAATTATGCAGTAACTAAGAAGGTATTGATTTAGTTCTGTGCTCTCCCGTAATGTCATGTCATGAAGGGTTTCCTGTGAGGTATTGTTGCTAGCACTGATAATTATACCAGTGAATCGGCGGCGTAGCTGATGGGAGGGCTATTTGAAAACGGGC
>VCCN01005145.1:2449952-2463223 GCA_006491835.1 Architeuthis dux | reverse complement strand
CCCCCAAATCTCTGGCTTTGCCAATGCAGTGAATTGAAATTTTCCAAATCTTTGTTTCTAGGGGATTTAGTAATTTCTCGGGTTCCTCAATGCTTCTCACAATGATTTAATCACAAGGTTATTTTCATAAAGATTTTTTTTCTTTTCTGATTTTGAATGAATTAGAAACTATCAACCAAAACTGTCACCATAGCCAGACTCACTTGAAAACTGAAGAAACCTATCTATCTATTTATTGCTCTTCAGGTCACACCAATTTAAACATTTACTCCTTATTGTGTCTAGAAAAAACTTTCTTTCTTTTTTTTTTCAGAATCTCCCCCTCCCCAATAGATTTTTAGTGGGGTTCAATTTATAATGTAAGTTTATACTAAATTAGTCCTTTAGTTTGTGTTCGGCAGCATTCATGCTTGATTTTTAAAAATGCAGACTTTTTAGTGAGAACTACCCAACAAAAGGCGAGAAGTAATTTATTCATTGATCACCCGCAACACAGCAGGCTGGTCACATGACGGTTTCTATTGAGTGACTAACCAGACTTGTCTTTCAATAGAGATTAAACTCTTACATACTTTCAATTTTATCATAGACTTGGATGTGTATGGTATTTGAGATTTTTCTAGTGCATTTTTCTTTTTTCTCTTTTTTTTTCTTTTTTTTCTTTCTTTTTTTCTTTTTTTCTCTTTTTTCTTTTTCCCTTTTTTTCTTTTTCTCTTTTTTCTTTTTCCCTTTTTTCTTTCTCTTTTTTCTTTCCCTTTTTTCTTTTCCTTTTTTCTTTCCCTTCTTTCCCTTTTTCTTTTCTTTCTTCCCCTTTTTCTTTTCTTTCTTCCCCTTTTTCTTTTCTTTCTTCCCCTTTTTCTTTCTTTTCTTTCTTCTTTTTCTTTTTCTTTCTTCTTTTTCTTTTTCTTTCTTCTTTTTCTTTTTCTTTCTTCTTTTTCTTCTTTTTCTTTCTTCTTTTTCTTTTTCTTTCTTTTTCTTTCTTCTTTTTCTTTCTTCTTTTTCTTTCTTCTTTTTCTTTCTTCTTTTTCTTTCTTTTCTTCTTTTTCTTTCTTTTCTTTTCTTTTTTCTTTTTTCTTTTTTTTCTTTTTTCTTCTTCTTCATTCATAAATACATTTCCGCCATTGCTTTCAGCCCAGTGCCAATAGTGCACAGAAATTATTGATTAAAGCCCCCCCCCCTTTCCTTTCTTGAATACTTGCAGGTAGATTTGCACACTGCCGCCAATATACCCATTAAACTAAAATTTCAACCTAAAAAAAATGGCATGTCTGTCTACTGGCATGTTCTATCCATAAATAAAAATCGAAACCTTGAAGTGTATATGTTACAGTAAGATTGTGAAACTAGGGATTTCATGAAACAACTAGTTTCCCAATCTTACTGCAAAATAATCCTCAAAGATTTCTCAAAATACAGGTGGAATAGTCAAAAACTGTATTGTTTTGTTCCTGGGTAATGAGTGTTATTTTCTGAATGCTTATGTGTAAAAGAATATACCAAATGGTTATTATTCCCTTCCAACTTTGCTTTTGTGACAATATTAATATGTAACTAGCTGAAAACCCGCCCCGAAGGTGGGTTTTTCAACTAATTCCGGCAGAAGGCCAAAAAGAAATCAAACATTTTTTTAGGGGAAGTTTAATTCAATACCACTGGCTACAATGCAGGCAACTGTACATAGATCGTCCAAAAAGATTGAATCGCTTCCTTCTTAGCTCAAGGCCCACCCTTCCACAAAAATCTTTGATGTGGACAAATAGCTACGATGCTTGGAATTAACTGTGCATGAATTGGCCCCAAAATTGATATTTGGTATCCCTGCCAATTTTGGTCAAGATCGATCAAGTTCTGGGTTATGAATTCTAGGACAAATATCTATGATGCAGGGGAGATTTCTACCTCTCTAGTAATCTTTACCACTCTTTTGCTTTCCTTTAATTTTGACTTTGATCTCCCTTGTGGGGGGGGGGGGTGTAGTCACCTTTATCCACCCCTGCACCTAATGGTAAAGACAAAACCAACAGATAAATCTGCGGTATCTGCAGCACCTTATGTTTATTTGAAACAATTTAAATGAATTACAAAATTTACTGATTTAAAGACTACTAGGGCAGTCTCCGTTCCAAAGATGCATGTTTCAAAGGGGCGGGACTTTATGGTGTGTGGAGCAGCCTGCCATAATTGTCATCTAAAATATTTTTCCGTCCATCGTATAAGTATTTCAGTTACTTCTCTTCAGTGTTGCCAATTTAGATATCTAATTTTTATTAGATTTCTCGTGAACTGCTGATCAAACAACTTCAAACTCAATACTGCACTGCCTTGTGTGCTAACTAATATATCAAATGTCAACTTTGTACAATGGTCAGTTGTCGAGTAATCATGGAGCATACACACACATTTCTTCAGTTCTAGTTAGATACTAACTTTGAGTCTTATTCTTCCTTCAGTTCTTTATTGCAGTGGTTCTCAAAGTGTGGTCCACAAGACCCATGTAAGAGATCCATCAGTGAAAGGAAAAAGATGACGTGAAGAATATCTACAGCTATCAGAAAAGGGCTATTAAAGTACTTCTGCCCTTTATTATGTGAAGCAGGATTTTCTGCACACCCAACACTACAAACTAATCATAGTAATAGACTGAATGCTGAGGCAGACATCAGAATCCAGCTATCATTAAACCAGACTTCAGCTATCATTAAACCAGACTTCAAAGAGATTTGTAAGAAAAAGAAAAATGAAACTGTGTCATTCATCCCATTGACTTTTCTTTTATTTCCCTTCCATTTTAGAATGGATATATTTCTCAAAATAAATGTTTCTGAAAAACAAGATTTGTTGATCAGACGAACTTGAGAGGCTTTACAAAACTGGTCATTTTTCCTGTTAATAATTAATGACTATTCTCTGACAGTATGCCAATATTGTGTGAATTTTTATATTTCAGTGAGCAGGATTGATTGAATATCATAGTTAAGTATTTATGCTTGTTATCAATAATTGTATTGATGGGAAAAATTAAAATTAAAACTGTACTTGTTCTGTTCATTGTACTCTTAATTGATATAGAATGTTTGGAACCAAATTGGCAAACTATATAGACGAATAGAATGGCAATTACTAGGAGACAATAAAAGGGAAATAAAACTCAAGAGATTGGTAGATATGAGGGGTTCGAGAAAGAATATTTGTGTGACTGACATAGACAGTTCTGGTTTATTTTAACTATAATCACTATAATTTAAATTAAAAGATTTAAAAAATCACTTCCATCCCGGAGGCGTCCCTGGGAATGGTGTTTTTATTATGCTACTAACAACTATAGATGATAATAACAAAGTAAAGAAACATTTTGATTTTGGGACTATTTACCTTTCCTTCGGGACGGTTAAAATTGTTTTTCAGTACAGTAGTGAAAAAAGTTAGTCTGGAGCCCTGATTAAAAGGCTGATGATAATGATAATAATAATAATGATGATCTTACTACAGAGCTAGAAACAAAAACAAAAATCAAGCAAGCAGTTTTTATTCTCATAACCACAGCAAACAATTTCAGAAAGTCAGAAACACTGAAACAAAACAGAAATCAGTGTCATGAAGTAGAAAGATGATTACAATAGTGGTGGTTCTCAAACATTTTTCACCCTTGAACCCTTTCATATTCTCCGAAAATAGATGCAGACCCTAAAAGCGTTGTAATGTTGCTTAGGTGATTATAGTAAAAATAAACCAGAACTGTCTATCTATCTATGTCAGTCACACAGATATGTTTTCTCTATTCTTTCTCAAACCCATCATATTTACCAATCTCTTGAGTTTTATTTCCCTTCTTTTATTGTCACGGCAAGATATTTACTCCTCCCAAACACATTTTTACCATCTCTGGGATGATGTTGATTTCAAGCCCTGCTTTTAATGTCCATTGTTGGACATAGACCTTCTCCAAGATTTGCCAGGTCTCACTATTGCGGGCATCACAGCACCAATATCTCCTGAATCTGTCTAAATCGTCACAGCACCAATATCTCCTGAATCTGTCTAAATCGTCACAGCATCTTATGGTGCTCTCTTGGATCCATGTTGATCTTTAAGAGTTAAGAGTTATTCCTAACATTGCTCTTTCCATTGCCCTCTATATAGTTTTGTAAGTTTCCAGGTTTCGCACCCGTACATCATAGCTGGTATTATGCATTGATTGAATACTTTGTGTTTTAAGCATATTGGCAATTTGATTTTCAGTATGACCCTATTTATACCAATGCTTATTGTGTGCAACACTTTTCAATGAGCACACCGATACTATGCTCTGATCCTGAGCTGAAGTGCCAGGAAATGACCCTCCTATCCTAGGCAGAGCATTATACAGTGAAAATTTCAGATAAAAATTCATCTATTAACTACATATCAGGCTAGACATTGATCCTCCCTTATGTATATTATAAAGAGTGTAGGTAAATTTGAAGTACTAGGTCTATTTCCTATCCGGCATTTGACAATTCTGTCTACTTCCTAACTAACAGCTTCTAAACTTGTAAGACTGAACGTGACTGTTAAATATCTATAACTACAGTAGTTAATCCCTGTGAAAAAATTATATATTTGAATTTCTATGAGATAATTGTTTTAGAACAAAATACTACTGAACTCGTTTCAGTGAAAGAGTCCATTGTTTCAAATGGTAGCTAGGAGATATTTTTAGCAGCAAAATTATCGTTAAGTGGAATAGTCTATTGTTACAGACAGTGAAACTGAAAAATATCAGAGTTCATTATACTATAAGTAGATGAAATGCTTGCTGGTATAGTTAAGGGAATAGATTTAAAAACAAAAAAAAATTTTTCTTTTTTCTTTCTGAAATAAATGCACTCTCTCCACTCCCCCCTTTCTAAAACACAATATAAATTCATAATTGCATGTAATGAAACTGATTTATTAATATATATATATTTTTATTTATTTTTATTTATTTATTTTCATTTATTTTTTTTCAGTGTTTGTCAGCGATGTATTCGAAAAATGGACCATCATTGTCCTTGGGTTAACAATTGTGTGGGAGAAAGTAACCAGAAATTTTTTGTATTATTTACGGTTAGTAAAATTAACTTTGCCTTTTGTCTCTTACTAAGATTTCTTTTTTTACAGTGAGAAAAAACAAAAGAATCTAAATGAATACAACAATATTTAATTTATTTTTTAATTTTAATTTATTCTAATTATTGGATGAAGTATTGTAACCTATTTATTAATTTTGACTAGTTTTTACCTTCGTCTTAATTTTTAGTTGCTTTTTATCACAACTTTCTGACTCTGACCATAATCCGAGTCAAATGTTCAAATGTTATGCTTCCTCCCTTTATTTATTTGTTTTCTTTCCCCCGTTTTGAGAGAGGTGATACTCGTGCAGTATTCTGATCTAGGAGCATTACCTTTTTAGTTTTTTCATTTGTTCAATTAGAAAATATTTGTCCAAATTTTCTTCAAAGTCACGTTGTGGGAAAGAGTGGTTATAAAAGAGCAAGGCAGGGTTTGTCAATGAAGAAGATATTAGAAAAGAATTAGATATGGATATATGGTTTAAAAAGCAACTAAAAATTAAGATGGAGGTAAAAATCACTTATAATCTAAATGAATTTGATGAGAGATATCTTGAAGTTTGCAGTATTCAAATCATTTCTCTACTCAAACCAGACAAACTAGATTTGTCATAAATTCAAACTACTGTATTTCTTGGCATGGAAGACACCATTTATTTTTTTTTTTTCCCCCCTCAAAATAAGTCTTGAAAATTTACCCTCCATCCTATATGCCAAATGTTACTTTTTTTTTCATATGCTTATCCTAACCCTAAGGTAATCTGTGCTAGACAGTAATCTGAGCTCCTCTATATGCCCTCTGAATGAAGTGTATAAATTATACTTAGTATAAAATTCATTCTCATCGGTATACTATGGTTGACTAGCCAACCGACTAGTAGATATTGCATATCAATATTACTGGTATTTTCATTCTCCTCAAAGTGCTGAGACCATAATTTTATTTTTATTGTATTTTTTTTTTTTCTTCTCTATTTTGCAAGTCAAAATTGGTGTGTGTCCTTGAGGCCAGAGTGTCTTCAATGCTGGGAAACATGGTTGTTTCAATGTATTAGAATGGTTATCTGGTATTGCCAGAATTCCCTTCTTTTTAAAATCTTTCCAAATTTTTTAATCTTTCCAAATTACAATTAAACAATGATATATTTTAATGTTGTATTGGTCATATTTAGCATAGCAGTGGCTTAGAGAAATTGATTGGAGAGAGACCTTTCTTTTCCTTTAATATATTGTTCCTTAACTTTACAAATTACGTCCATAATTGTCAAAATTGCATTTTAAGGTGCTTCTGAATCACATATAAAATGATTTTTCACCACGTAGCTCCATGGATGGCATATTTTAATACTGTTATGTTTTCAGTCTTCTGACAAATCAACCTATTAGATTAATATGATGTAACATGTAATGCATAGATTTTGTTCAATAATGACTTTAAGAATAAAGAGACCTATTCATTGGTTCTGTAATGAATAATGCACTAAGTTTGTTTAAAAAATTATAGAAAAATATTTTAATAATCTCTTCCAAGGCACAGCATAAGCCCTAATTTAATGTGATAAGAACAATGCAATTTTTAAAAAAGCATAATTGAAACCCTTTAAAACTGGCTTTAAAAGGATTTTGTATTCTACATTCATTGTAAACAAATATGGCAGAATTTATTTATTTTATAAATTACGAGTGGGTACCAAAAAAAACCCTGGAATTCGAATGTGACATGCAAACTGGACGTAGTTGCACATTGTGCCGCTATGTGTCACGATTCAACACTATTCTGAGCCAGTCTGCCATAAGGCGTGGTTCTGGATGGACTGATTTGTTTCCTGCAGCTTTTTTTCCTGGTGTTTGCAAGCACGTCTGGCGATTTTTGTGATGGCTGATAAAAAAGAACATGGTGCGGGGAATTTTTTTGTAGTGTGGGGGAGCTGCAGCTGAAACTGTTCTAATGCTTCGAGAAACTTTTAAGGAAGAAGCTTCAGGTGAAGCACAAATGCAAGAGTGGTATTCACATTTAAAACATGGTGAAATGTCACTTGAAGACCAACCACAATCGTCGACCTTTTAACAAGCCGAAATGACAAAAATCTTGAAAAAGTTCACCACCCAATCAATGAAAATTGTCATCTGACCATTGATGGGATATCTGAGGTGACTGGTATGTCTAGGAATTCATGTCAACAAATGTTAACAAAAGGTTTGAAAATGCTTTGTTTGCTCACAGAGGGGGATAATAAAAACAAACATTTGAATGTGTCACGTTTTAAATGACCAAGTTCAAAATGAACCCTACTCAGAGGCGTAGCAAGAGGGGGGCCAGATGGGGCAGTCGCCCCCGGGCACAGGTTTGAAGGGGGTGCAAAATTTCCTTTGGCCTATAATGCTTGTTAATTAATTATTATGCACACCCTTAGGATATTGTGTAACTGCCCCTGGGTGCTGTGTTTGGCCCCAGGCTGTTTTTGTCCCCGGATGCTCAGAGCCCTTGTGTGGCGAAGTGGAAATGAACTTGCCCAGAGCAAGAAAAGGTGGAGCGTCCGCTAGCAACACGGATGTGGTGACCTCTTGGCTATAACAGGCCAGGTGACGACAATTTGTCAGTTCGTTCTTGGCTTGCTAAACTAAACCACATTGGATTGTATTTGGAATTGTACTGTGAATAACATTGTAGCGGCTCTGAGTTTGTGACAGTGGTGATAGCTTAACAGTGATAAGCGAGGAAGAGTCCCTTGAAGGAATTGTTCCGGTGCTGTGACATTGACATGCCGTTTGACTAATTGCATTGAACTGTCTGTGTTTTTCTCCCACCCCCTTTGAAACTACACCTTGCTACACCACAGTTTCTTTCTAAAGTTATGACCGGGGATGAGTCGTATAATTCCGATTATTTCTGGGTACCCCCCCCCCTCGCATATATATCACTACGTCTTATT
The DNA here is from genome assembly GCA_006491835.1 of Architeuthis dux. Lineage (NCBI taxonomy): Eukaryota > Metazoa > Mollusca > Cephalopoda > Oegopsida > Architeuthidae > Architeuthis > Architeuthis dux. The sequence goes on along the minus strand of VCCN01005145.1, from coordinate 2,455,197 downwards.
TCCCCATTTCTAAAACGTCTTCTTTCTTTTCCAGCTCTACATCTGTTGTCTGTCACTTCATGCAGCAGTTTTATCAATCAATCATTTTGTGGTTTGCATTGGAAAAGATTGGAAAGGTAAAGATATTTTCCTCTTTATTTGTTCACCCCCTGTCTCTTAGATCCCCACGTGGAATTTGTACACAAACTCAAGCAGAAGTGTTAGTTTTAACCTAGTTTTTAAGTACAGTAATCCCTTGATATGTGCGATTAATAAACCCTCGATGTACACTGCATATATCAAAACCACATTATTCAAAGTAAAGAATCAATGGAAATAATTATAATGAAAAGCAATCTAGACTAATGTATATTATTATACTAGCAGAGTTATCCGGCATTACCTGGCTGAAAATAACCTCAAATATAAAAACACAGGAAAAACCTATGATATTTTATAGAGATTTCATAAAAGGGTAGAACAATGTTCCCCTCGATATTGACCCCTAAAAGAGTAAACAAAAATTTCCAATTTTGACCCCGAAAAAGGGAAACAAATTCACCCCTGTTTAGATTTTAACCCCTAAAACTTGAAAAAAAAATCTTTCTGGTTATTTGAACGCCATTTTCAAACTTTTCTGAATTGCACTAATCAAATGTTATAGCGTAAATATTAAGGGATGGTCACAATAGATTTTTGTGCACTAACCAAAACTACATCAATCAAGACCGCACATATCAAGGGATTATTGTATCTCCATAACTTGAGGTGGGAACATTGAATTTGTAGTTGTTCCCATATTGTTCAGTATAAACTTCTAAGGCAGTGATTCTCAACATTGGGTGCACGTCCCACAAGGGGGCAATTTGAATAAATTGGGGGACAATTTGGGTGTGAAGAGTGAAATACATTCTGTGGCTCAAAACTGAGTCATGTTGAGCCTTAACTGACTAATTCGTAATTATACAATACTATTAATTACTAATTTTACTATAGATTCAATCGTAACTAATGATTAACTCATTAAGTTTGTGATGTATAAAAGTAATGCAGTAATTGCTTTGATACTAAATTTCACACAAAGAAATTACTATAATTTTAATAAGTGCTCTAATGTTCATATACCAGTATTTTCTTTTCTTTTCTTTTTTTTTTTTTTTTTTTTTAAACAAAGATATTTGTCCACTGAAATTTTTGAATTTAACATTATTCATCTTAACATTATATTATTATACTTTTACAACACCAAATTTGTTCTATTATAGTAAGGGGAGCATCAGTTCTTTTGCTGTCGGCGGGGGCATGGATAAAAAAAGGTTGAGAACCATGCTCTAAGGTAGTCATTTTGCAACAGACAGCCTACTGTCCTGATTCTCCTTCAAAGGGTCGGTAGAACTCTATAGCCAGCTCAGGCATCTATTTACTACAGAATGTTTGGTTTAACAGCAGGTCAACTTTACTGTTGGAACATTCCCGAAAAGGGGACTCAGTAGTCCATAGGATACAAACCCTTGGTTTAAAAGGGTGGGTCAACCCTGGGCAAGTCATACTTCACCTTAAAACTGCTCAGACAGGGGGATTATTCTGCACACATGCCCCCGCCGTCTATGGTCCTACTGCTGTTGAATACCCTTCACCAAAGTCTTTGTTCACAAACCCAAGCCATTCATTCACTTTGCAATTTAAAAATTTGAATATTCAAATAGTTCTTCAGGAGCTCAATCGTCCGAAGAACCATTTGAATATTAATGACCCTTCTCAAAACTATAGAAAATAGCTTTACAAATGAGAATGTTGGCCATGGTATGTCATTCTATCTTATAAACAGGTGTTTGAGTGCCATTAAATATAAAATAAATAAATTAATAAGACAAAAGATTGTAGAAAATTATCAACTAAAAATTATTCTTGTAGACATTAGCATCTACCACAAACTTTTTTAACACTTTTAAAATGTTGCAATAATTAAATATCTTCTTTAAATGCTTAATTTTGGTTTTAACTGCAAGAAAATAGCATAAAGTTAGTCATAAAAAAGAAAAATACTTTTGTGTACTTACAAGATTTCTGAGCAGATTAAGGCCATGTTTAAGTTTTTGACTAAAAAAAATCGATTCCGCCATAATTGACAGATCTGTCACCAGAAAAAATGAAGTCGAGTTTTAAAATTTTTACTGTATGCTTTACTGTATTCATTTATTTATTTGTACATTTACAATTTTGGAATGGTAAATTGTTTGTTTATCAAAAGGTTTTATGGTACAAGATTTATGGGTTTGGGGGACTGAAAAGGTTGGGGTGGGGGTCAGCAAAAATTATTCATGGATTTAGCGCATTCGCCACTAAAACCCCCGCGAATGACAAGGAATAACTGTAATGACAAAAGAACCTTAAATTGTGTATTTTCCAAACATTGCTAAAAAAAGATAAACAGATAAAGTAAACTCTTAAGAAATGGTGTAGTGCTAAAAAAAAAATGAGGGAACACAGGGCTGCCTGCTCTAGTGATCTGGTGAGCAAACCAAATGAAGAAGAAATGAATACATTACCATGAAAGTCACAAAAACAAAATGATTTTGGGCCCCCAGACAAAAAAAAATTGTGTATTCTAAGGAAGATATATTTTGGTCGGTCATTTAATTCCTTAGTATCTTCTAATCTACAAAAACATCTTTTAATTAAAGTTAATTTACACTTGAAGGTCTTCTTGGCTCCTGGGGAATAAAATAATGATTTTTAATAGGAAACCCTGCAAATTTGGTTTCAGACAAAACTGCCCTCTTGAGAATACAAAAACCTACCTTTTTGTAAACTTTAGTTTTTATTTCAACAAGTGATTAAATATCTGTGAATTTTAAAAAAATATACATTAAAAACACCAAATATTTTATATACAGGGTGTCCTTAAAGTCTGAACTGGAAATATCACTATTTATAACTAACTATATATAGTTAATGCATCGGGTTCATGTGAATCTCGCAAAGCGCATTGAACTTTGCATCACAAATGGTGGAAAACACATTGAAGATGTTATTTATTAATATTTCAATTAAATAAAATGTTGTTCAAATTTTTTTATTGAGAATATGCATTTTGCCTATATGTTCAGACTTTATGGACACCCTGCACATAGATTTTTTGGGGACTTTTGTCCTCATCTTGGTTTTTCTTCTTTTTAAGACAAAGTTTTGGCCGTTGTACTCTACAGCCTTCTGCAAGTGGATGTCATAAATTTGTTGTAAATTCCAATCCCAGTCCATTTACGACACCCACCTGCTGAAGGCCGTCGGGTACGATGGCCGAAACGTTATGTTAAAAAGAACAACCAAGATGGGGACAACAGTCTGAAAAAAATCTATATATATCGATGACCCTCATCTAAAAAAATCCAGACAGAATTTAGCAAAGATTATACTTGTATATTTGCATGTTTACAGTTCTTGCATATGTTGCGTGTGTTTGTGTGTTTATATATACATTTCATTTTATATTGTTTAAAAATAAAATGCATGGGTAAACTTTTACCAATGCTGCGTTGTTTTATATATATTGTATAATGCATTGATGTTGTAAATTGTTATTGTGGTCACGTGTTGTTCTCACTCGTAGCAGATAAATAATACTGTACTGTTTTATGATTTAGATCACAACAACGATCTTAAGCCATTAGGTAAATCTTTTAATCCTTTCTAGCTTAGTAGCACCAATCAATTCAATTCCTAATTAAATAGCCTTCTTAATTTATCTACTTTATAATAAGCAAACTCTCCGTCCGTCTGTCACACTTCCGTTTGTCACACTTTGAAAATAAAGATTTTATGTTGAAAAGGGTGAAGGTATAGGAGAGGTTATCAGAATGGATATACAACACAGATACTGAAGATGAGGGGGATACAGGGCAGGGGTACGCAAAGGGGTAGTGGATGAAATACAAAGATATTCGCTTAAGGAGAATGGCTGAACTCGGCCTTCGAGAAAAGAATGTTCTGTGAGTTTTTTCATATATTACAGTGCTTTAGATTTCCACCCCTAGGTATACTGTTAGCAAATCAATGGGTGTTTTACTATTTAAAAATAGAATCTAATGAAACTGCAGATTATAAATAAAGTTAGCCAAGTCCTCAGAAAAATGTTACATCAAAGAGGCCCTAAAATATCCATATTTATATCTCATTGTTTGTTTTTTCCTGTTTTTGTAAAAGAGAGTTGATTCTGAGAAAATGAAGATGATTAAGTCTGCAATAAAGGTTGAGTACCCTTTATCCAAAATGTCTAGAACCAGAAGTGTTTCGAATTTTGGAATATTTGTATATACATAAGATATCTTGGATGGGGTCTGTAATGTAAGCGGAGCAATTTATGTAAATATAGTTTTACATTTCTAAAGAGTTAAACAAAGATAACCAAGCTTTTACTGTAGTCAGAATGAGTTAAATGCCTTTGAAATTGGACTCGTCTCCCATCTTTGAATCATACTAGTCATAAATCCTTGGTAATTACTTCTTTGCTTTAAGCCATTTCAGCTTGCAGAAGGTTTATTCCCAGTACAAAATAGCTTGTTAGTTCTGTTCACATGTCTCTCAATCATACAATAGTGAGGTCAGATGTGGAATTTTCCACTTCTGACACTATGTTGGCTTTTAAAAAGTTTGGGATTTTGGAATATTTCGGTTTTCAGAGTTTCGGATAAGGGGTACTCAACCTGTATAATAGTTCAGAGGGTTATGAGGAAGAAGTATGTCTAAAGGGTACAATAGCAAAAGATATAAACTTCATAACTGACAGAACAATCCGTAAATGTCTTGGGTTCAACTTGTAATTGATAAAATCATAGGTATTACAAGATTGTAATCTATGTATTAATTACTTGTTGAATTCCAAATATATAATAGTTGATCTTAAGTCATTTTTTCACGAAAATAGCATTCAGTATTTGTTTTGCACTGAGCCATTAAGGAGGCAGCTCACACCCTCTTTCACTCTCTCTTACACTCTCTCCTACACCCAAGTATCCAGAACCTCCCACCACCTCAATCTCTGACAACTCAGCCTAACATGGCATCTTAACCATTTTTGGGGTCTTGGAATAATCATAAAAAATGTCTTATATGAATTATTGGTAATTACTTCTTCGATTTACGTCATTTCAGCTAGCGGAAGGTTTATTCCCAGTTCAGGATAGCTTGTTAGTCCCGTTCCTTTCAAGGACTTCAGACAATAGAATAGTTGTTAAGGAGAGTAACAATATCAAACAGAATGATAATA
>VCCN01005145.1:2424512-2435323 GCA_006491835.1 Architeuthis dux | reverse complement strand
TGTAATATATTTGGCAGTGTGGCTTGACCACAGATGGTAATAGTGGCGTGATCAAAAGGACACATCAGGATTACGTAAATTTGACCATGAAAACGTATAAAAAGTGAACAGCTAGTCACATTGATGAAGTCATTTAAAGTGAGCACATGCATTAGGTGAACCTAGGGCGCAAAGGTCCTAGGGGTGCACACCAAACTGAAAAAAATAGTCATTAGAATATAACCGGGGGCACAAATTTTAAGTCTCGCCTAGGGCGCATGAAACACCGGCCCTGAGAAGCGGTGTTAAAACATTCCCATCTTTCTGTGTGGTCGGCGGTGATCATACAAAATGTGTTACTTCTGTGACACCCTATATAGGAGATATTGTTTTCAGTTATGCTGTCCAGAGAACTGAGTTTCTTCTAAGCCAAAACCTTTGCTTATTGTGCGTGTGTTTGTCTGTCTATCATGAAAAGTGAAAATAACTCTAACATTTTTTTTTTTTTATGTCTTTCAGTCTGTCCAGCATTTTCTCCGCCTGCCACCACCGTGTTTTTGATCATTCTCATCTTTGAAGGCCTTCTCTTTGGCATCTTCACGGCCATCATGTTTGGGTCACAGCTCTCTGCTATCTGCACAGATGAGACGGTAAGTGTATTAACACACACACACACTCTTTGTAGGGCAAGGTTTAAGGCCACATTACTTAGGCACTTGGTGGAGTCATAAGCAATTAAGATTGAGCTTGATTTTTACCATGTTAACCACTGTTCTACCATTTAATGTTCCTAACTTTTCAATATGTATTTTTGGTATCGATATTATCTGGATCAAGGAGGTGTGATTGGCATAGTCGGTAACGGTGCGTACAATGGAATCAGCGACCCGAGTTCAAACTCTGGTTGGGGCTGATTATGTTCACTTCACACTAAGGCATGAATCCATCTGTTCTCCTCCCAGCTATGAGTAGGCAACCAGTCTAGGAGAAGGACAACTCTGATTCCAAACCAGGGTGGAGTGGAGCCCCCTTAAGGCGGTTTGACTCACAACTTCCAGCAGCTGATGCCAGATGTATCACTCTCTGCTTTCCTCCGGACTACATCAGCAAGGCCGAGAGGGGGATTCTGACGACTGGGTATCCCATAGGCATGCACCGGGGGGGCATTCATTATATTGATTAATTATGAGTCGTTGTTATTAGAAACCGTCAACCAAAACTGTCAAAATAGGTTTCTTCAGTTTTCAAGTCTGGCTAGCTGGTTGACTATGTATGTATCACATATACAGGCCACATCAATGGGTTGAAAATTTCAACATTTACTCCTTATGTCTAGGAAAAACTTCTCTTTTTTTTTATTCTTCTTTTAAATACCCGCCCTAAATAGGTTTTTGTTTGGGTGTGGGGGTAATTTACAATGTAAATTTATGCTAAATTGATCCCTAGTTTGTGCCTACTTGTTTTTTAGAAAATTTGAAAAAAAAAGTGAGAGAAGTAACTTATTCATTCGTCACCCCTTTTTTTTAATTGATCACCCCCAACACGACATGCTGCCAAAAGATGTTGGTAACATAACAGTTTCTATTGAGTGACTAAGCAGACCTGTTTAATTTATTTTTTAGTTGCTTTCATCCACATTAATTTGTAAGAATACTGTCTAAAGTTTTGAAGCATGAAGTATTTATTATTATTCAGACTAGCATCTCGGTCAATTTTGTACTTAGTGTATTTTTGTAATGAGTCGTCATCTTACGATTGATTCTTAATTAATTTTTTTTTTTTTTTTTTTTTTTTTTTTTTGTCCTCAGGGTATTGAGCAGTTAAAGAAGGAGCAGGCAACGTGGGAAAGGAAATCTCGATGGCTGAGCGTCAAGTCCGTATTTGGACATCCATTTGGCTTTCATTGGTTCTCCCCCTTTACAAAACCCCGCACTTATAAACCCCTTCACGAACAATATTCAGTGTAAAGTAATCACCGATTTGGTCCCTTGTCCACAGACAGCCACCACTGGCATTGAACGTGCGCGTAAATATCTCTTGGCCTTGAGGAGAAATGGAGACGAAGGATACAAAACTTGTCGGACATGCAGGATCACCTCTTGATTTGAGGATTTCTGTGTCCATTTTGGTTATCTAAATTGGTGGTTCCCAACCTTTTCATTACCAAGGACCGCTTTTATTTGAATGAATTTTCACACGGACCCCAGGCTTTTGAAGGTGTGCCTACTCAGCAAGTTCACAGATCCCCCAGTAATACCTTTTTGTGGACCCTAGGTTGGGAACCGCTGATCTGAATGATGCTGAAAGGGTTGCGCATTGGTTGCATAGTTGGACTCGTACAATGGCAGAGCGGAGAAAAGAAAAAAAAACACGATTGACTCTCACTTACATGCCTTTTGCAACCTGGATTTTTTTTTGCCCCCTGTCGTGTTAAAACAAAAAAAAAAAGGTGGGTGGTATTACACACATCACCATTCTCCCAGGAGGAAATGGTTTTTGTTTTTTCTTTTCAATTTTAGGTGCTTTCAATCTATTAGACAGCCCAGGAGTGTAAAAATTTCAGACCCATTCAAGCCCCTTGTTAAAAATGATTCCGGCCCTATGATGTTTGAAAGATAAAAATAAATAAGAAAATTCATAAAAGAAATAAAATCGGAACCAAGAAGATAATTCATGTAAGCCATACTTTCATAAAAATGGCAGAGTAAGTGCCCAGTTTAGCATTATAGTTACATTGTAAATAGAACCCACTCGTAAAACCTTAAAAATTAATTTTTCCCAAAACTAACAAATTTCTGTATGGTTTGAAGATCTAATGGATTGAAAGCATCTAAAATTTAACAGAAAAAGAATTTTTCTCCTAGGAGAACGGCGTTGCATGTAAAACTGGGTCTTTACCAAAATAAAAGTTAGGTCCTAATGGTGAATGATAAAATAAAAGAAGAAACAAAATTCAAAGAATGTGCGTCCCTTTTAAAAATGAAAAATGTGAGCCATAAAATGTTTCCTCTTCAGTCCAAAATGAACAATTTATTAAAAAGATTTTTTTTAAATGTATTGCACTTTTTTTTTTTGTTTTTTCAAAACATCTCATGTGAAGTAAGTAACGATTAAGTTTTCACATTGTGCCGCAAGAGAAAAGAAGAAAAAACAATAAATTTTAAAACGTGTTGATAGTCTTTGGATGAAAAAAACCAAACAAGATGGACGCTGCCTCTGTTGGAAGAGAAGAGACAAAAATTGACTTTCTCCCTCAACTTCAAAACCTATGCCTTAACTCCTTTTTGTTTTGCTCAAATATATCTCTGTACCTCTTTATCTGTATCCCTCTTTATACATACATAAATATGGTGTGCATGGGAGGGTGTGTGTGCGTGTGTACATTTTAATACACAAATATATGATATACTCCCAAGTATGCTTTTGTGTGTATATATTATATCTTTACCTATTATATAAATATACTGTGATAATTATAAAGACATTTAATTGAGGACCTATATTTGCTCAGCGCCGGTGTGAACGACTGTTAATTGAGCGGCCTAAATCGTTAAATGTAAATAAAGAAACAAGCGCTGTGCAGAGATTGAAACTCCTGTCTCCCATGAAAGCATCGTTAGTGGGAAGAGCAGAACCTGTGTATAAGGTTGCTTCCAAGGTGGACGCGGGTTCAATCCCTGCACAACGCTTGTTTCTCTATTTACATTTACAATTTAGGCCACTCGTTTAGCAGTTGTTCACACCGGCACCGAGCAAATATGTTCCCAACTAATTAAATGTCTTTATAATTATCATATTCTGTCATATATAAAATTATCCATTATTTGATTTCATAATATACTGTATATACTCAAGTAATGTTTAACTTTTTTTAGGCAAATTGTTTTAGTCCAGTTGTTTTAGGGTCTTAACAGGAACAAATTTGTACCAAGCTGAATTTGATATTTTTCAGCATAAAATTTGCTTCTAATGATATGTCCAAAATCCAACCATGGGAACACTTTTTACAGTTTTCTTTACTGATGGTGCGCCTCTTTTGCCAGAAATCGGGTGCTGCCGTATTGATCAATTTGAATTCCTGTCAAGTTTGGCTAACTTAAGTGAACAAAGGTTGCAAAATTTAACATCTTTTAGTGTAGTTATATAATAATGAGTGACTAATTCACATTAATAAATAAATGACTGACAGGTAGTCTGGGAAATGGATATTTTCTTGTATTTGAGGGTAATTTACAGACCAGATTAGCATAGAGAAAAGATTTTTAAGAAAAACCAAGACAACTCGGCGTGAAACATAAAATTCTCACTCAATGCGGACAAAAGTGATACCATTAGAAATAGAAACCACAAATGCCAAAGAATTTCCTTTGGTGTTTTTACACTATTCATTGTGACTTTCACAAATGTAAAGATTGAAAAAGCATCTGAAGGCTGCTCTGCGAAATGAAATATAATAACTCATTTTCAAAGAAAAGTTTGCATATTTTTAAGATACCTTCTGTATGTACATAAAACATATCTTAAACATTGATCTAGTGTAACTTTACCTTAATTAAAAGTGAATTTAGTTTCAATATTACACAATTTGAAGTTAATATTACCTTACCTGTGTGATAAATTATATCTGCACTGATTCCTAGTACACCAGTGATAGCAGCCATTTTCATTTGACAACTGTAATATAAACTACTGTATCATCCAACTGCCTGTACTTCTCTGCTGCTTGAGTTGGTTTTATTATGAATGTAATTTAATATTCCTTAGAATAATAGTGTTATTATATTTATCAGTTAATGTCAAGTGCTTCTAAATTGAAAGGTAAACACAGCAATCAAAGGATCAGGAAAGGAACAAATTGTTCAATAAATCATTAAATGGGTATGATTATCACAAGTGACAACTCCATTTTATGTCCTTTTTTCTTTTCCAATTTATGCCGATTTGTAGAGTTTCTGTGGGTTTTCTGTCCTTATTTATCATTAAAATTGTATTTCAATCAAATCTCTATCAAGCTTACTGAGCAATACCGCACTACCTGATGTTGGGCAAAATAGGTACCTTCAGTAAAATTGCTGTAAAAACTGTTCCTATGCTTGGATTTTTTTTATGTTATTCAACTTGCGTTTCTAATGATACCAAATTTAGCTTGGTACAACTTTGTTCTCGGTAGAGCCTATTTCGAGGATAAAACGACTGGACTATTTTGAAGGGCGAGCATCTCTAGTACAGATGATCGTTACTGATATATGTCTGAAAGTGCAAGGAGAGAATTCTCACATCTATGGTCTGACTTCTTTAACCTTCAAATATTACACGGGTTATGCTTTGGAAACAGTACAACTTATGGGCCTTGGCTAATCCTGCGGACTCTGGGTGTGTTCAACTCCATAATTATACGTTAGAAAATTGGTCTCAAAAAGTTGAACCTTACACGAGTATATACAGTATTAAGCACACTGTCGAGTCGGGTTATTTAAGCCCGTTTTGCGTATATCTTTTTTTTTACAAAAGGTTGTATAGAATTTAATTAAAAATTATTGAAGAATTTCTAAATCGGCGGTACAAGAAAATTAAAATATATTGTCTTAAAATCAGCCCACAATGTTGCTAATGATATCAAAGGAGTTTAAATAAGCTGACGTGAAAAAGATTGCTATTAAAAAAAAAAAAAAAAGTTTTATTTACAAATGAATTTCTTTTTATTAACTTTGTTAGTAAAATTGTTCATTTCTGTCTAAGTTTTTGAGATGAGGGAGTATCATTACTAGCTGAAAACCTGCCCTACATGAATATATAGATGTCTATTTTATACGGATAAAGATTCGGTTTAGCTAACCAGACAGACAAAAAGTAAGGCTCCAGTTTAGCATTATACTCACATTGTAAATCAAACCCCTTCCTAAAAATATGCTCTGGATTTCCATTAGTAACCAGAAATTTGGTGGCCATAGCTCTAGCCATCGTTGAGTTATGCACCGACAGATAGACAGACATTTGGTGAATTATAAGATACATAGATTTATTCGGACTATTATCCTCATCTTGGTTGTTTATATGTTTACAAGGTTTCGGCCGTTATAGCCTCTGGCCTTCTTCAGGTATTTGTTGTATTCAGTAATGCTCTTGGAATCTCGAGTCGAGACCCCAATTCAATCCATGGGGTTAAACTGTTCTTATTCAACCATCTGTGCGCAGGGGGTATCTTGTTGCAATGCCTCTTTTTAAAGACTTTGGAATCTCTTGAAAGCCTGGAATGATTATTCCAACAAAAACGTTGAAATGGTAATTAGAGCATAACCAAATATGACAGATGTAGCAATATGACCCCCCCCCCCCTATAGATAGATTACGTTTAAATGCGTATATTCAAAATCATGCAATGTATATAAAATGTGTTGGTTAGGCCAGGAATTAGGATGAGGGTTATATTGACAAATGGTATACAAAATGAATTGTTTATTTGGCTGAAAAGTAAGGAATGTTATTAAAATGAGGGTTTTGTTTTGTTAAAATAACAAACAAAAAAATTAGATTGAATCCTGATTATGGAATGCTTGTACAAGAATTTCGAATGACAAAAAAAATGTTGGCTGATCCGGCTAAAGAATTTACTGTTGCAAACAAAAAAAATAATGTAATGTTTTAACGTCACAAAAAGATCACATGTTAAATACCGATAGAGCTGAAAACCCTGAGGAGGGAAAGACCAGGACTAGATGCCCAAGGCTGGGATTAGTGTCTGCTGCCCTGCCCCAGGGTGCATGGTCAGTCAAACTCAGTGTTTCTAGAGCCACACAGCTTTTTGATGCGAGTGTAGAAATATGAGATAGATGCGACTTACTGAATTTAAAAGAGAAACCCAGTAGCAGCAATATTTTGTCTGTTTGACGACTCAAAATTCAACCATATTCTGGATGAGAACTTTAACCTACAAAGAGTGTTGACAGTAGATTTCAGAGTATCACGTATCTTACAGTGCAGATTCCCAAAGTGTCGCTACGAGTAAAGTCGATAAAATTAACATGTTTTAAATCAGACTTTGTTTTTCTCAATGAACCAGTTGACTTTCATATCAGTTCCTTTCAGCAAAAGCCACAGCACACAAAAACGAAATGATATCCAACCAGTCCCAACTATACACAGCAGTGCAACACACAAGTCGTTTGCGTATATGGGGTATCATCAAACCCCATAACGTGACACAAACACCTGAATAAAGGCCATAGTTTACAACGGCCGAAATATTGTGAACATATAAACAAAAACAAGATTCAAATAAATCTCATTTAAAATTGGACAATTTTATTAAACTCGATACTAAATTCATTTGATCGACTGACAATTGGGGCACCTGTAAGTAAATCTACCAAAATAGTTTTGATGTAACATGGGATACAAGTCTAAGTTTATATTGGTTCCCTTGGGAAAGAGATGCACCTCTAACCAGCACTGCCAATCACTTCACCCCTTGCATTGACATATCTGAGTACTTTAAAAGGCTAAATCATGGTTTTCAGACATGAGAAATTAAAATATACAAGGAATTTTCAAGTATACTTTATAGGCAACATTGTGGAAATTTCAAGTATACTTTATAGGCAACATTGTGGATTTAATTCAAGGAGGAGATATATACATATATATGGATCGTTGAATTAATTCTTGGTTAAATGTGTGTGTGTGTGTGTATATATATATATCGTTAGAAAGAGGATTTTATCAGCTTCCCAGCGGTGCATGTTCCCAATTTGTATATGTTGAGTTTAAAAAGTTACAGCCCAAAACGCAAAGCTAAGTATTCAGTATTTTATGAGAAATCTTCAAGTCCAAAGTCTATGGACTGTGGATTTAATTTTTGATTGTGCTATATACATTAAGACTTGGCAGAGATTAACACAAGATAGGTTGTCATGGAAGGAGATGGGAAAGGCCTTCGTCCAGCTGTGGACTTATAACGGCTGATGATGATGATGATGATGATGATGATGATCGTTAGAAAGAGAATCCTATTGGCTTTATAAATTGTATGTTCGCAAATTGTATCTGATAGGCTTAAAAAGTTACAGCCAAAGACGTGAAGTTAAGTATTCAGCATTTTACGATGAAAACTTCAAGTCCACAGTCCAAATCTATGGATTGTGGAATTAATTACCATGGAGGTATGCATATTTATCTTTCGTTGGGAAGAGAATTTTATCAGCTTTTCAACAGTGTCTATTGTTAATTTGTGTCTCTTGGCATTTTACGAGAAAAGTTCGAGTACACAGTCAAAAATCTATAGATTGTGGAACTAATCCTTGATGGAGGTATACACACATATATATATCGTTAGAAAGGTAATTTCACAAGCTTTCCGACGAGCTATGTTATACATTTGTATCTATTGATCGACAACCGAAGATGTGAAATCTTTAAGTAGCATTTTTAAAGGAAATTTCAATTACACAGAAAGAATTCTATGGATTGTGGAATTACCTCTTGATGCAGGTATATATGTATATATATATATCGTTAGAAAGAGGGTATCTCAGTGTATCTTGTCAATTTGTATGTTTTTGGCTTAAAAAGTCACAGCCCAAAACGTGAAGCTAGGTATGAGCATTTTACGAGATCAAACACAGTCCTAAATCTATGGATTGTGGCATTCCCGATGGAATACACTGCTGGATAGCTGATGAAATTCTCTTTCTAATGATATATAATTGTATATATCTCCATCAAAAATGAAATCCATAATCCATAGAATGTGGACTATAAAGTAAACATTTCCCTGTAAAACGCTAAATAACTAGCAGCACGTTTTGGGCTGTAACCCTTTAAGCCCAACAGATACAAATTGGGAACATACACCGTTAGAAAACTGATTAAATTCCCTTTCTAACGATATGTATATACCACAATCAAAGATTAATTCTACAATCCATAGAATTTGGAATGTGGACTTGAAGTTTTCTCATAAATTGCTGAATACTTAGCTTCGCGTTTTGGGCTGTAGCTTTTTACAACCAACAGATACATTGGGAAGCTGATAAAATCCTTTTTCTAACGATATATATATATATATATATTATACTTTCATCAATAATTAATACTACGATCCATAGACTTTGGACAGTGTACTTGAAGTAAAATGCTGAGTACTTAGCTTTGGACTGTGACTTTTTAATCTCAACAGATACAATTTGGTAAGATACACCGTTGGAAAGCTGATAAAATCTCTTTCTAACGATATGTACATGTATATACCTCCATCAAAAATTAATTCTACGATACATAGACTGTGGACTTGAAGTTTTCTTCGTAAAATGCTGAGTGCTTAGCTTCACGTTTTGGGCTGTAACTCTTTATGCCCAATAGATACAAATTGACAAGATACACCATTGGAAAGCTGAGGAAATTCTTTCTAACAATATATATATATATATATACATATATATCTCCTTCATGAATTAAATCCACAATTTTGCCTACAAAGTATACTTGAAATTTCCTTGTAAAATCCTGAAATACCTATAAATTAATTATTTTATGTTAAAATAAAGTGAATTTTTGAATTCCTCATGTCTGAAAACCATGATTTTAGCCTTTTAAAGTACTCAGATATGTCAACTGGGAGACGAGATATTAAATGTTTTTTGTTGTGTGCGTGCTGGTGGCCATTTTGTTTTATGCAAATGCGTTAGTTATTTCCAACTTTTTCTTGGGAACATCTTTTTTATGAAAGAGAACATCCTGAGGAACATTTTGGTACCCTACATGTAGAATCATGGAAGGGAGGGTACGGTAAACCATGCTGGCCCCCGGACTATAATATCTTAATTTTAGGCTTTAGAAATTACCATATTTACAGTTCTATAAGACTCGACCCCGTTCTACTAGAGCATATATCTTTATTTTTTATTTTCTTTAGGCAGGAGGCAATTCATTATATTATTAGAAACTCTCAACCAAAACTCTCAACATAGGTTTCTTCAGTTTTTGAGCTGGTCTGGATGAATGGATTCATGTTGTTTGCATGTCTCTCACAAAATCCCAATTTCATAAATCACCATGAATAATCCCCTAAGAGGGTTGAGGCTTTTTATAAAAACTGTGATGATTAAATATTCATGTCAATTGTCAACATAGGTTTTTCAGTTTTTCGTTTTAGAAATCTCATATTTTTACAAGAGTTACTTCGCTTATTTTTAGGAAAATCTTTAATTTTTGAGAATAATTAAATTTTAGTCTCATGTCTAAATTACGGTAACTTAAAAAGCTGAAATGAAATAAATCAAACCTAAAGTGTCACTGTATATCCATATATTGTAGATATGCTATCATCTTGCTAGTGTGGAACACTTTTCAATATTTATAATAAAAAAAATAATATTAATGACGATAGTCAATTTGCCCATCTTTGGAATGGAATGGGATGGACTCTTTTACTTTTAGTTTATTATTCAGGTAGTATTAAAAGAAAATGCTGTGCAACATGTTTTTGATATTATGTAAGTTACAAGGCAATTGCAAAATTATTTGAATATCGACCGTTGCCGTGACGGTTTTGATGGCAAGAGTGAAAAACTAAAGTTAATAAAAATATTGTTGGTGGAATTGTGAATTAAGTGATTTTTCTGAATAGACATTACAGTTGTATGTGTAGGGAAAAAATGTTCACACTGGATTTGGATGTTAAAAGCGATACTTTCTCATTTTTATAAGTTGAAATCTCAAAATTTGACACTGCGAAATTGAATTTCAAAACTTGTTGCCATAGAACATAGAAACGCCTATGAGCTGTCGGCTGAGGAAGAAATGGGGTGAAGAAATTAGTGTAGGTAAAATAAATA
>VCCN01005145.1:2255805-2267486 GCA_006491835.1 Architeuthis dux | reverse complement strand
TCTTCTGGTAAAATCATCATTTTTTCATTTACAGTTAAAAGTTATCAATGGAAAAAAATATATCAAAACATGTAGGCGTGGAAAAATAATGAGTAATTTGCACTGAGTTTCTATTCAGTCTTTTTTATCAATGAACCTTGCTTATTCTGTTATCAGTTTGAAGGCCAATTGAATCATCCAACGTCAGAGGGAAAACAACTTAAGCAGCTTCAGTACCAAAATAATCAAATAACTAAATCCACCATCAGCTTGTAGGAAAAATAGATTAGCATACATATGTTATCTATTGTTCGTGTATATTTATGTCGTATCATATCATTGGTGTGTGAGGGATTGTTTTATTTTGAAATTTTATCCATTAGTACCAAATATTTATTTTTGGAACCAAATAATACCAATTCAGTACCAAATTTTCCCAATTTTAGTCTTGAAAAATACTAAATGGCAACACTGGTCTGTTTGACCGACATACAACTCGGCAATTTCATTTTAAACTAAAACAACCGTATTCATTCGTGCACTGGAGTTTTTAAAAAAATTCTGCTCGTCTAGGCCGTTAGCTGCTTTGATGCATTGTCCCCTTTCCCCAATGTATACAATCTAACTGACATAATTAAGTTATCCGTATCGTCTTATCAGTGTACCCATGGCTTATTGGTAAGTCATCAGGCTGTTAAAGACCGTGTTGGAGATCATATTGCGACAGCTCCACTTAGTTTTATATATCGGTTTCCTCAAGCGTGACAGAAAACAAGCAGACAA
The DNA here is from genome assembly GCA_006491835.1 of Architeuthis dux. Lineage (NCBI taxonomy): Eukaryota > Metazoa > Mollusca > Cephalopoda > Oegopsida > Architeuthidae > Architeuthis > Architeuthis dux. The sequence goes on along the minus strand of VCCN01005145.1, from coordinate 2,266,724 downwards.
AACAAACAAATGAATACAAACACGTTGGTAACAAATTATGTTGATAGTTACGAGAATGTAAACACTTTCAATACTAGCCTAGAGAGGGATTGGTCAAGTTCTTACAATGAACAGACGCCGAGTAATCGTGGTGCACGCACACACCCACAGATATACACAGCCAGAGATTTCTTCAATTGTTGTTAGATTAGATAAGCGCACAGATAAATTCCAGAAAGTAAGTAAGGGAAAAAAAGGAGAGAATGCCTGTTACAAACTCGAATCAAAACACTGGCAAACTGTTTTAAAACTAGCATTTTGAATTATGAATCACCGCTGTGTTGGGGGTGATCAATTAAAAAGTTGGAAAAGGGTCACTGCAGAGAATGTGAACACTTTCAAGTCTAGCTTAGAGATGGAATGGTCAAGCAGAGACAAATATTATTACAGCTTCTCCTACTAAACTATGTAACCCCCGATGCAGAGCTGGGAAACAATTGGTAGAAACCTACGTCGGTCTAATTACTGTATGGTACCTACTGACCGATATAAGGTACATTAAGGTACATAAAGGTACATAAAGGTACATAAGATAATGCAATCTTGTCCATGAGATGCTTCTAAAATCATTAGGGAACTTGAGGCGAGAAATAGCTTCCCCAGAGAAAGAAAAATTGAGAGAAAATGAAGTTCTTTATTTCCTGGTGGAGTGATTTTGAGAGATGTCTGGCGAGACACGGACGACGCTGGGTAACTTGAAAGATGAACAGATTAATCTATTTGTTCAAATTCCCAGAATTCAGAACGCAAAGAGTAGGTTGAAGGTTGGATTTGGACTTCTGTGAACCAACGAAGACTTGTAGCTAAGTTGGTTTAGCAGCTGATGCGTTAAGCCTGGGTTCCCCCTGGCAAGAGGGACGTGAGTTCGAGTCTCACCAAAACTATTTCATATCTTCTGGAAGAATAAAGATCTGTACCAAAACCTAATCTTGCTGATGGGCGGATTTCACCAACTGCATATCAGACAAAAACCGCTATTCAAACGGCACAGTTGCAGAGGATATAAGTAATGGTGCCTTGACCCAGGTGTGATAGCTTCGGGGTCAACAGGTCCGGCCTTTGAAGGACATCACTGCTATAGATGCATGAGATTCCATATAGAATGCTTTGATGCCCTTGTCAGCCTGTCAGACCAAAACACAGAACCAGAATTACTGTCTTTGTTCGTTGCTCTAAGAAAAGAACCAAGCTCATGTACAATGGAGAAAGTAATCAATTCATCAGAATTTGAAAGTCTACTTACAGATCTAAGCAAAGTAGAGAATAGCCCTGTGGCAAGCATTATTGCTTATCTCAAAAATGTTTCCTCAATGCCTACAATGGTATCAGCTGTACCAGAAGGAAAGATAGTTCGACATCTGCAGTCTGAGAGGAATATTCTGAACCAGATCTTCTTATACAACCACCAAAACTACGCAAGATATTGCGGCTACCAACAGCAGGATCATCCAGTGTTCGAAGAAGAGGTGGGAAATGTTCGTCGATTCACGGAGATTTAATAACATAATTATTTAATAAGGAAACAAAAGGAACAGCCGGCATTTGCACATCAGTTGATACATGGATTCGAACTATCCATAATCGCAGTAAATTCCAGAAGATGTTTAGGGGCCAGCTTATCTTAAAAGCAACCTCCAAACACTAGGAACTAAGTCCAGGTAGAAGAAAGAATCATGCTGATCATGTAAAAAGTCTGAAGTTCCAGCTAAAGAATTACAGTGACAATCCCTTTGACACTTGCTCAACAAAATGTTTTCATACTGGTGTAGAAATCGAAAGATCTGTAGTGAGAGATATGCTCAATGTTCCTGCTACCGAGAATGCATTGTTTAAGACCTTTGTCATCGAAAGGCTCTAAAGCAACGATGAGCCAATCGATGGGATGAAGACGAACAGAAGAACTACAAGAAAACCGTCAATCATTTGGTCAGATCATTGCGAAATCTGTCAGCTGAGAAGAGGCCTTTCAATACCCAATAACAGCAGTGCCGTTAGCTTTAGCCACAACCGATGCATCCTTCAGACAGTCTGACAAGGCATCGCTGAGAAATTATCTGATCACCGAATCTGGCTCAATTTGAGACACCAAAAGACTGCTTATAGATCATCAATGGTCTGGCTGCATTTCTTTTCAAGCGACCAAAGAGAACTTACCGGGAATGGTTGAAGAGTTTGGTACAATTAGTTACCCCACCTAAATAGTCAGAGGCAACCTAGACAGGGATCATCATTGACACATAGACAAAAGGGACAGCATAAAGGCTGGCACAAGAAAAGAAAGAGAGAATCAGGAGCAAAAGTCAGGATTGACGGATTCGACCAGCATATGTTGCAAGGACACAAATGGCAAGATTTTCTGAATAGCAGAGAAAACAAGGAAGAACTATACGACTCATTGCCAAGTACTTCGGATGGTATAAGCTTACTGCATCATCCATACATAGTTACGGCTGGAGATATTCAGTAACAAAAAAGTCAGTTTCATGCTTCATAAGTGCAACCATGAAGAAGCTGACACGCGTCTTGTTATCTATGCCTTGTTGGTAGATAGTGACGTCATCAATCATGTGCATTAATAATGTTGTCATTTGATAGGTCTTGCTTCTCTCTATCTAGATATGCAATTTGCATCTGAGCGTGACCTATATGTCCAAGGTAATCTTTCGAAATGTTGTCTGGGCTTAAATTGATCCTCAAGAACCAATTTCAGCTTTTTAAGAAATAGATTAGTCAGTTTCTTAGATGGTTGGGCTTTTTACCTTGTCTGATATCAACACAATGACATGACCAGCAAACAGTCCGGATCTCAATCCAATTGAAAAAAAACATCTTGTAAGGCTGTTCTATCAACAGAGAAAGTAGAAACCAGCTTGATGAAGAATATTATTTTTCATTAGTGAAGTCCATTCCTCAAAGAATTCAAGCCGCCAGAGGAGGAGGAGGAGGAGGAGGAGGAGGAGGAGGAGAAATAATGTTCTAATTGTGATTTTTTATTGATGATTCCATAATTCGTTCCTCAACATTGAGTGATTCCATATTTTTTCCCCTCTAATTGATATAGAACACATATAGCAATAGTTAGATTATTTGCGTTTAATTGCGTTTAATTGCGTTTAATTGCGTTTAATCTGTTTGGGGTATGTTTCACGAAGTCAGAATGTTCAGCTGTTAAGTGCCCTGTCGGCTGGGGCTTAGAATACGCCGACTGCATCCCCTGCAGAGGGGTAGGATCCCCCCAACCAGGGGCCACCTGTTCTTTCACCGAAGTTGCAAGACACTAGTTAAACCTTTGGCCAAAGTCGCAAGACACTAATTAAAAAAAACAACCCAAAACCCATTTCACCAAAGTCGCAAGACTCTAGTTAAAAGCGGCCCTGTCGACTGGGGCCTAGAATACGCCGACTGCATCCCCTGTAGAGGGGTAAAGAACCCCCTGAACAGGGACACTGAACAAATAACCTTTCACCAAGTCGCAAGAAACTAGTTTTAAAAAAAACAACCTTTGACTAAAGTCGTAAGATACTATTTAAAAAAAACATTTCACCAAAGTCACAAAGACGCAAGACTCTATTAAAAAACAAACAAAAAACTCCGACTTTCGGAAGTTTAAACTGATTTCGGCATTAAACGACCCATCAAGGGTTGTTGATATACCGCTAAACAAATCAATCAATCAATCAATCAATCAGCTGTTAAACAAACATTGGTTTGTGTCATAACTGTGATTTGTTTAATTGCTATGACGTACAAAAACATTTATGTGTTGGCAATTACAAGTACTGGGTCTACGAAAAGCCAATCTTCCTCCTGTTGGTGCACATTTATAACATTATACACCGAAAAAGAAAGAAAGTTTTGTTGAATAGTGTAAGTTAATGGAATGTAGAGTACGTGAAACAAACTAACAATAACAATTTATTGATTCTGTTTCTAATTAGTGGTAGTAGTTTGTCTCTGTGTTGCTCTGACAACGATTCTAGTTGGCACATTAGACTCACTTTGGTCCAAGAGTTACAATGCAGAGGAGAACGAAATCCATGAAGCAGTTGGTAAGTATCGCTATTATATAAAGTGGCAAGTTTTTTCGTGGCCAGGTTTCCTGGCGCCCCTGGCAAACTGAACTTCGGCGCCCGTCAAAGTATAGAATTATCATATCTATTTATGTATATGTTGCAGTGAAAAAAATAAATATATTGGAATAAAAGGTTTAATGCAATCATCAGCTAAAAATATTCTTGAAAGTTCTGACTTCACATCAGGGAATTTTCTTCTTTTGACTGTTTAAATTTCATTTAAATTTATTCCTTTTCCTATTTTCCTGTTTGTTTGTATTTGGAAAGTCCTACTGTCACAGACACCTGACAGGCAGTGTTGCCAATTTAGCGAGTTTCGCGCTAGATTTAGCGCGTTTCTTGTTTTGGCAGTGCAAAAAGCTTAGCGCTTTTTGCCCTGAAACATTTTTGCTGTTTGTGGCCATTTTCTGGCGTCTTTTTGGTGATTTTTGGCCATTTTTGGTCAAAATCTAGCACTTTTTAGCGCTTTTTGGCAATCAAACTAGCGCGAAAATATTTTTTGAGTTGGCAACACTGATGACAGGCGGTCCCTAGCACTTAGTGTCCTGGGCGACTGCCCGTGTTGCTAGTACATAGGCCCAGGCCTGCAGAGTTAGAATAGTTTTTAACACGAAAAAAATGAAAAGACGTATGAAATAAAGAAAGATGCACTGAATATAAAAGGCCTTCTTATTCTCTTCCGTTGTTTTATTTTTGTTTGTTTTGTTTTGCGTGTGGATCTTCTTTTTTCGAATCTATTTTATATTCAAAACCTTTGACTCCTGGAATTCTGCCGCTCTCCATCTCATTGCCAGTTAGTTTACATTGTTATGAGAAAGAATTGGCTTTTAGTTTTTAAATCACTTCGATCTTAGCGCGTTATCAGCCGCAGCAAAGATATCCAGCGCAACTTCTCCCAGGAAGATACCCGAGCATGCCACAGGACCCCATACGAGCCGTGTTTCTCCGAACCTCGAGGCCATGATACTACACTTTGATCTTAAGCCAAAAGGCCGATCTTCTTTATTCGCCTCCCCATGGCGGCAAATTTGACATGAAGTCTTTTTAATGTGGGGGTCGGCCCCGCACGCGAAGCGGGCAGGAGGGAGGGATGGGAGATCCGATGTCCCCGTGTCTAGAGATTCGAGGGGGAAGAATCACAAATCCCTGTCACTGAGACAAATGACACGAGGACGGGGATAGGGCTAGGGTGGGGATCCCATGTCCCCGTGACTAGAGACCTGAGGGGGGAGGGAGAATCCCAAATCCCTGTCACTGAGACAAATGCCACGAGGACTGTGATGGGTCCAAAAGCTCCTCAGGACGGATCCCGAGTGTGCTAATGGGGTGACCGCCTCTCCACCGGCTAGCCTAGATATCCTGTGCAACTTCTCCCAAGTATCCGAAGGGCCGTGTTTCTCCGAACTTCGAGGCCATGGCGGTCTCAAAGCGCAGATACTAAATTTCGATACTCGGCGCGTTATCCGACGCAGCCAAGATATCCTGCGCAACTTCTCCTAGGACAATACCCGAGCATGCCACAGAACCCCATACGGGCCGTGTTTCTCCGAGCTTCGAGGCCATGGCGGTTTCGAAGAACAGATACTACACATTGATCTTAGCCAAAAGGCCGAGAAAACACGATCTACCCAGACCACAGAATAGGCCCAGTAGCACCGCACGCTATAGTAGCACTGTGCGGTCTTCACGGGTGACCCTTACTTGTTTCCTTGTGCCAAAACTAAGCTAAGCTTAGTAAATAACTATTTACGTAAATAGAGGTCACCAAATTTTGGCGGGTTTGTAGAAAGAAAGAGGTTCAAATGGGGTTCATCGGTAAAGTTTGACAGAGAAGCTTGATCAAAATTGTTAATATTAGGTAAAACATTAATAACATAAAATATTTCGGTTTTGACAAAAGTTTCATTTTGTGAACAATGTCGAACCATTTCTGCTCTCCGGAGATTGTTAGGTATTGTTTACATTAACTTTCATTATTAATTTACAGCGCGCTATTTTTTATGCAATGGTATAGTTTTTAATAAAGGAAAATGAAAAGATGTGTACGTATATATACTTTCTACTATCAAGTTTAAGGGTTATTTCTAAGTGTCTCAGTAATATTTGGGATTCGTATCGTGAAAAAAGGTTGTATGCCACTTCTCTAGAGCTCTCACAAATCTATAGGAAAAGAGTATTTTTTGTTGGAACGGCCATAGTTTTGTTAGGCAACAAAACTAAGATTGGACAAAGACTGAAATGAGTTCGTCTTCTTAAAGGAAGAGGTAAGTGGAAGGTGTTAGCTGGTCGAAATGTTGGCTTTTCTGAGTGGTTCTTGCCAATATTCTAAGGTAAAATAGGGATTGACTTACACGGTATTCCTAGACATTTGGTCTACAACGCGTATCAAATTTCAAGTCAAGTGGTATATTTTCATGTCCTGTACGGCCAGTTATCTCAAGGCACTTATGGACAGATAATTTGGTCTATGGAACATCTAAACCTGGGTGTTCCGTGGAAAGGGATTTAACTCAATGACCGGAGTGTGTGTGAGCGCAAAATACATATATGTGATACGTATCCGTTACAAATCTCACATTGAAATAAACAGTTCCATATTTGTCGAGGACATAAAGGCAGGCTCGACATAGTCACAGGACGAATCCTGGGCATGCTGAAATTTGATCTCTGGACGAATCCTGAGCTCCCTGGACTAGGGTCACGGGACGAATCCCGGGCAACGTTTTCTGGGTCGATGTTGCGCAACACGGGGGCCACTGAGACGAACTGGAATATTGATTTTGTTTATCTGTTTGTGACCCCTAAATAGCCGAAACGGTGCATTATAGCCAGAGGTGCTGAACTGAACTGAATAATAATAGTGTGGGGGCTCCGTTCGCACTAACCCCGATAATAATAAAATTAAAAAGTATATCTATCTATCTATCTATCTATCTATCTATCTATCTAATACCGTGTCGTAATTGAGCCTGTGTCAAAATGTAAGCATTTATGGTGATCTTGATATTATTCAAATTTCTTCTTTCAGAAAATGCGTCCCGGGCCGCTGGACAACAATGGAGAAAGGAACCCATCGGAAAAACGAAAGGTTCACCTGAACACCTTTGTTCCTCTCATCGAACAGATGAATTCACAGATAGCCTCGAAAGATCCATGGTTTTCATTGGAATTCTTTCCTCCCAAAACCGTGGAAGGAGCGTATGACTTGTTTCAGAAGTTCGTATTAAACGTTTGGATATTATTTTTCTTGTCTTTGAATGTACTAGGGAAGAGCCCATTCCAAAGGTGCATGTTTGGAAGGGGTGGGAGGTCTTATTTGCCATTAAATAAGGATTGTTTTGTTTTGTTTGTTTTGTTTAACGGCACTCGACCCTTGGTGGGTCATTTAGTGCCGAATTCAGTAGGGAGGAGGCGGGGTTACCATGTCCCCGTGACTAGAGACTTGAGGGGGAAGAATCCCAAATCCCTGTCACTGAGACAAATGCCACGAGGATCGGGATTAAGGGGGGTGGAAGGGGTGGAGATCCCAAAAGCTTCTCAGGACATATCCTGAGCACGCTAATGGTGATCGCCTCCCGACCAGCTGGCCAAGATATCCTGCGCAACTTCTTTCAGGACGATACCCGAGCATGCCACAAGGACCCTAAATAAGGTATATCTTCCAGTTATAGTCTAGACCAGTGGTTCCCAACATTTTAGAGTCATTCCCCACTTTTGTCAATAAGATTACTAGTATTCCCCCCTTTCATTTATTAAGTTGCAACAAAGAATAATTTCAAATTATAACTTTATTTTTCGTATAATTAGACAGCTTCATACTAAGAATTAGTTTAATTTTATAATTGTACATCTGCTGCTGTGTATTTGTTACTCAAAGAAAGCAAGCGAAAATAATTAGAACACATCATTTGAAATTCCAATTTATTACAAAAAGAATAAGAATTCTGCTATCGTAAATGATATACACTTCAATGTGATCTCTGTTGTTGTTGGTTTTTTGCTACTAGTTCTTCAATTTGTGGGTCTATTAGTGAGAGAGCATGTCTTAAATCATTCTCAACTTGGAGCTTATTTCGAGGTGCAGAAAACCCTATCTTTTATTTTTACCTAATAGCCTTATTCCCAGCTTGGACTACCCAAAACCCCCACACCCGGGGGAATCGCCACCCCCCAGTTGGGAAACACTGCTCTAAACAGTCAGCAAAAAATGTCATTGGTTATTACTTGTGACTTCCAGACATACAGGAAGAGACATGAAAACTAGATGAGATGAAACCTATGACCACAATCAAGCACTGCATTATAGATTGTACAATATAGTTCCAAGCAAGATTTCATCATTGTATATCACTAGGGCCAAAGGTGCATGTTTGGAAGGGACAGGACTTTATGGTGTGTGGAGCAGCCTGCTATAATTGTTATGTAAAATAATTTTCCGTCCGTCGTACAAAACTGCGGCTTCGAAGTATTTCGGTTACTTCTATTCAGTGTTGCCAATTTAGATATTTTATGTGTAAATTCAGATAATTTTAAAGAGCGGAAGTCAAGGGAGATAATTTATAGAAACTATGAAGAAAGATTTATGATCTGTAATTTTTTATTAGACCTCGCGAGAACCCCTGATCCCCCCAAAACCTTCAAACTCGAAACTGCACTGCCTTGTGTCCTATATCTCGCGATTGTCAATTTCGTACAATGATCAGTCGCCGAGTAATCGCAGAGCACACACACACCCACAGATGCACACAGCCAGATATTTCTTCAGTTGTAATTAGATTAGATAAGCGCACAAACTGGATAAATTCCAGAAAGTAAGTAAGAAAAAAAAAGAAGAGAATTCCTGTTACAAACTCGAATCAAAACACTGGCAAACTGTTTTAAAACTAGCATTCCAAGGGAAATTATGAATCACCGCTGTGTTGGGGGTGATCAATTAAAAAGTTGGAAAAGGGTCACTGCAGAGAATGTGAACACTTTCAGGTCTAGCTTTGAGAGGGAATGGTCAAGCAAAGATGAATATTGTTACACCTTCTCCTACTAAACTATGTAAGCCACACTCATTATAAATAGATGAGGTGCTGGGAAACACGTGGTGGGAACCTAAGTCGGTCTAATTACTGCATGGTATCTATTGACCCATATAAGGTATATTAATGTTCATAAGATAATGCAATCTTGCCCATGAGGTGCTTCTAAAAACATTAGGGAACTTGAGGCGAGAAATGGCTTCCTCAGAGAAAGAAGAATTGAGAGAATATATATATAATAATGATCTACAACCCGCCGCGGTGACTGGGGCGTTGGTAAGAGATCGGGCTTCTGGCCCAGAGTTCCGGTTTCAATCCTCGCTCGGGGCACCAAGGCACTTATAGTCAGTAGCCACACTGATGAGTCGTAAGACGACGAAACAGCGCTGTATGTGGATTTGACAATATATATAACTAGATTATATATATATATATTCCATATTGAAACCAGAACGTTGTCAGCTACGACCATTCTGGTTTCAATATGGAATATTAGCTCCAAAGCTCCAAAGGATAGTGTTAATTATAAAATTAACTGTTTCACTCAAATTAAATATTTTCAACAACATATATCGGATTTCTTATATATGACTTGTATTTGTTACAATACTGCTACCACAACTATATATATACATTTAACTTTCAGCTACAAAACGTCTTTCATTATATCAGAATATTAACACCAGAATGACCAATATATAATATACGCTTAACCCGTGTCTTTGTCCTGTTCATCTTTAAGCCTACTTTTTTACTTTCCCTATTTAGATCAGTTAACATGTTTTGTAATTCTTTGGATGCTTCCGACGTCATGGAAATGTCGTCGACGAATCGTAAGTGGCTTAAGTATTGTCTATCTATTTCTATTCCCATTCCCTCCCAGTCAGTTTTCCGAAAGATGCTTTCAAGGCTCGCTGTGAATAATTTAGGTGATATTGTATCCCCCTGTCTTACTCCCTTTGATATCTTTATCTTGTTTGTATAGTTATGTAGTCTAGTTATAGCAGTGCCATTTTCGTATATGTTTTGGATAATTTGTAAGTAATTGTATATATTCAGTTTTATGATTTTAAGTCTTCATTTCCACATAATAAAGCTAATCCTTCTCTTTTGTTTCTTCCTCGGGTTTTAGGATGAAGCTTTTAGCGCAGGGTCAGCCTTTATTTTGCGATGTCACCTGGCATCCGTCCAATCACCCTGGGGATATGAGCATGTCGAACAGTTCAATGTGTGTGGCCAGCACAATGCTAAACTATCTCAACATCCAGACCATGCTTCATATGACTTGTTGCCATCAACCAAAGAAGGAAATAAAGAAACATTTGATCACTGCAAAAAAACAAGGAATAAGAAACATTTTGGCGCTACGAGGAGGTCAGTATAAACTCTCAAATCATAATTCTATTAAATTGATTGAAGTTTAGTATGTTATAATTATTATATTATTATTCTGCTTGCTTGTATAGACGAACGTTATACAAGTACATACATACATATACACCTAATAACTTATCTGTCCTAAACAGATCCATCCTTGAAACTAAATCGCTTCCCATCAGATAGGAAGGAAAGCTGACCCACCCCCTTTTGATGACCTGTTGGCCTTCCAAGACAGGACACCCCATTCCTGAAGATTAAGATTTATAACCTCGGCCAACACAACATCAGACATCCCATCAACTCACATTCAGACAGGAGACTTCTTGAAGAAAAGATCAGAGTCCAGAAACTAATATCTTATTAGCTCCAAATGATAGTGTTAATTATAAAATAAACTTTT
>VCCN01005145.1:2240557-2253869 GCA_006491835.1 Architeuthis dux | reverse complement strand
AAAACAATTTATTATGTAGTGGTCGTAAATTCAGTACTACTAGGCACATTATCTGGTCGTCAGACATGGGCCTTTTTTAATTAATAAAATACATGGTTAGTGAAGAAAAAGGGTTTTAGTAGCATGTGTTACACTGATTTCAATTATGGACTGTTCCAAGATTATATAATATTTCGAAGTATTCGATTTATTGTGTTGTTTCTTTGATTAAAGGACGATTTTTCGACTCGTCCAGTTAGTCTAAGATATATTATAAGTATTGGCTTTTCTGGTAAAATATTTAATCTCTCGTAGTAAATATGGGCCGACACTCTGGTGCAAAAGGCTTGACCGCCACCGAAAAGGAAATGGTGTCAAACTTAGCACCCTCAGGAATGAGTCAGTATGAAATAGCAGCACATGTGAAGATTGGTCAATCTTGTGTCTCAAAAGTTCTGAAAAGAATAAAGGATGAAGCAACATGTGTACCTAAAAGGCACACTGGGCGTCCACGCTTTGAGCACTCCTAGACAAGACCGAAACATGTTAAATATTTACAAAAAAGACAAAGACACCTCTTTGTCCATTTTGAAACTGACGCGGAATATACAATGCAACAAATCGACTATTAGTAAGTAACTGGTAAGTGCTCGTAAGGTTTAAGAAACCTCTCCTTACTAAAAAAAAAACATATACAAGCCAGATTAGATTTTTGTAAGAAATACAAGTTGTGGACTGTAAAGGATTGGAAAAGTAATTATCAGCCACACCCATTATACTCCCAGCGGTGGAAATCATAATATTTGGAGGAAAAAGATCCGAAGAATTTGCAAACTTTGCATTAAAACACACAGTAAGATTTCCTCTGTCAATTATGGTATGGGGTTGCATATCACCAGAAAGAAAGAGTGACCTATATAACATTGAAGGTTGGATGAATTCAATGACTAACTTAGTGGTTTTAGAGAGTAAACTGTTGCCGTTCAAACACTCGCTACCGAACTCAAGAAATCAGATTTCAGCAAGCTAATGCCCCCTGTCATGTTGCACATTCTGTTTCAAATTGGTTTTCCAGCAAGCGATTCCGCGTTCTAAAATGGTCAGCAAACTCTCCCGATTTAAATATAATAGAAAACCTTTGGGGGAAAGAATACTTTAGGTGAATAATTGAAAAATAAAAAAGATGTCTCGAGACGTTTTAATAGTAGCGATTCAGTCTACCTGGGAAAACACAATAACATCTGAATACATACATTCCTTATATGAGTCGATGCCACACTCGCAAAAGGAGGGAGCACAGAATATTGACTATATAACATTTTATGGTCAAAATGAGGGATATTTGCACTATTAATGTGGTTTTTACTAAAATTGATATAGTCCATGATTAAAATCAGTGTAATACATGCCACTTTTTTCACTAACCATGTATTTTATTAATTAAAAAATGGTCTAGTCAGACAACCGGATAATGTTCCTAGGTAGTAGTACTGAATTTACGACCACGACATAATAAATTGTTTAAAACAATTTAAGTTAATTATAATGTTGCTGTCTTCTATAATTGATATGATATAATATTGAATCGAGCTATATATATATATATATGAAATTCAAAGAAGGGATCATTTTATAACCGACAGAAAATGATAATTATAAAGACATTTATTAATTGGGAAACTATATGTGCTCGGCACCGGTGTGAACGATGGCAAAACGAGCGGCCAGGATCGTGTAAATAAATAAAGAGAAACGAGTGCTGTGTTGGGGATCGAAGCAGCCTATACGCGGCTCTGCTCTAACCATCTGAGCTAACAACGCTCTAATGGAAAGGCAGGAGTTTTGAACCGTACATATTGCTCGCTTCTCTACTGTCACGATCGTTTTTAGGCACGAATATAATGTGGTTCCCTATGCCGACAGTATGAAATTCAAAGAATGGATAATGTTATATCTGATAAAATATGATAATTATATATATATAGATATCGTTTGTTTTTTCCATGATAAAAGTCCTCGATATTTGAAAATACTGAACGGTCATGTAGTAAATTCCAACACAGAGCTTCTCAAAGTGCCCAAATTGACCATACCTTGAATTGATCATTAGTGGTCACCAGATGACAACGCCACATATCCTATGTTCATCCTGGGGTCAAGTTACCCATGTACACAATTTTGCAGCTCGTATGGTACAGCCGTCTCCATTATATTTGACAAAATTGACCTGATCCTAAATTGACCTTTATGGGTCACCAGAGGTCATCGCCACCTATCCTGGGGGTCAAGTTACAGTTGTACACACATTTGAAGGCCGCAGGGTGCAGCCGTCTGTTAGATTTGAAAATTGACTTTTAGAGGTCACGAAAGGTCAGCACCACCTATCCTATGTTCATCCTGGGGTCAAGTTACCCGTGTGCACAAATTTGCAGCCTTTAGGGTGCAGCTGTCTCCGTTAGATTTGAAAATACAAAAGATTGACCTGACCCCACCAAAATTGAAGTGAGCTTGGAGAATAGTGTCCTGTTGACCACAAACGGATTTTTATTATTTTTTGTTTTTGTTTTTATTACTTTTCATTATTCTTTAAATTCAACATTTTTACTATGTCATCAGAACATAAAATTATGTTTTACTACGTCCGTTGTGTCCTTTAGCGTGACAGAATACAAACACACATTGCTATTTATTATATGTGTGGATTTCAGGTAATTGGCTATAATTACTGTTTGTAGATATCATGCCTGGACAGGACTGGAATCCAAAAGATAATGATTTATCATACGGAACAGATTTTGTGGAATTTATCAAAGACGAACACAAGGATCACTTTGTTGTTGCAGTTGCTGGTGAGTTTTTTTATGATTATCATTGGGTGTCCCCAAAAGTTTCTGTTTTTGTAGTTAGATGGCATTAGGAGAATTTAGTTTTGATTAACTTTATTCAAAAAGATCGCTTTTTATTTTGTATTTGATTGTTGTCATATCAGTGCAACTGTCATATCAGTATTTTAACATTTTCTAAGTTAGCCTATTTTTGTGTATTGATTTAAACATTTTCGGCATATTATGCTTTTTTAAATTTTAATAAAGGTAAAAATGCAAATCAAACGCTAAAAGATTTATGGAGAAGGTACAGTGAACGATCGAACATGTCAAAAGTGGAGATTCCTTGCTGAACGATGCTCCACGGTTGGGTAGACCAGCAGAGGTTAATAGCGAACAAATCAAGACACAACTCAAGAATAATCAATGTTATACGACACGGGAGATAGCCAACATACTGAAAATATCAAAATCAAGTGTTGAAAATCATTTGCACCAGATTGGTTATGTTAGTCACTTTGATGTGTGACTTCCACATAAGTTAAGTGAAAAAACCCTACGGGATCGTATTTGAATGTTCAAATCTTTTAAACAAATTGTGGATGAAAAGTGGATACTTCACAACAACATGAAACACAAGAGATCGTGGGACAGACAAAATGAACTATCAGTAACCGTAGCAAAGGCCGGTCTTGATCCAAAAATGATGCTGTGTATATGGTGGGATTTGAAGGGAGTCCTCTACTATAAACTCCTCCTGGAGAAGAAAACGATTGATTCAAACAAATACTGCTCGATGAACAGATTCAAATTCCTCGAACTTTTTGGCAGCACTCGGAATATATCTTAGCGGCATCTGTAAATGGCGCCAGACAGAAAATTGAGAAAAAATAATTTCAGGTGCCCGGGGGTGAAGGGTTGGGGTAGGGAGTGGCCAGGCGTCATCGTATGGCGCTTCGTGATAATAAGCGATATCCTCAAGGGACAGGCAGAGTCGTTTCGCCCGGCCGTCTCCATCTAAACGAGAATTTAAGTAGGAGCAAAAGTCTCCAGGGACACCCCTAGTGAATTTCTGGATATTTCTGCTTTACGAAAAGGGGACTCCAGATTTGATCGCGCCGAAGCTGGGGTCAGAATAACTTGACCTTATGATACCGGGGTTAATAAAAACACGTTTTAACACTCACGCGCATTTCTTTTCCCATATTAAGAGCCCCAAGACTGACCACATCCGTCTCGCAAACCAACCTTCAGAGCGGTGCACGATTTTCTTCTCCTCAGAATCACGACACAAAACCCTAAGAGAATCTACAACGGGCAAAGGGCGAATTACATTTTCACGTTGTACTAAAATGGTGTACTAAAGATTGTCTATGTATATCACGTTGTACTAAGAGAATAAAGATCGTTTATGTATATCAGTAAGAAACATCAGACCCTTTTACTTTCCTGTCTTCTTCGTTGGATCGAGCCGGGCTGTAGTTACAGCATCTGTGTTACACAATAGGCATTCCACCTGTGGAGTAGGTGCTGCACTCAGCGCCATTTTTAGTGGAAGCAAGTACGACCCACTGTATGATCCAGATATCAGATGATGCACTTAATCGTTGACGAAGACACATGAAGGGATGACACGGTGGAGCAAGCACTAACGAATAATAATACAGTCTTTTTTAATGGGAACATTAAGTTGGGGTTACATAAAACAATTGTACTTTACCAATATCCTTTATTGACTACAAGGTTCAAACTGTACAAGACCTGATCGGGAGGGGGTGGGGCAATGCCCTGTTTGCAAACACCTAATACACAGATTATAATCTCAACATCAACTAAAAAATCCAATATTAACCATATTCATCACGCTTTTAATACTCAACAGCAGCCTTAACATATCCCACACTAACAGTATCGATATACAATCCTACAATCAACAGAAATTCCTAATAAACCCACACTAACATTAATAGAAACAAACTTATTATCCACATATGCCAATACAAACTCGATATCTAGAGTAATAATAACAAATTTCCACATCAAATGATCACAAAAGTTAAATACATTTAATATCTACAGATATTTAGCAATCAGTATGATAAAGTATGTCCTCACTTTCAGACCACCTTACTTTGAGATAATACCTACATCTACTAAACTTATAACTAACTTTATATCAATAGTATAAATACAAATTACATGCTAATTATAACCTATTTGGTATATCAACGTAACCAAATATAATATTAACTATATTTAAAACACATTTTAATACCAACAAAACTCAATGATAAATATCAACATTCACATTAGTTAAAACACACTTAATTTTAACAGAAACTCAGCAGCCAGTATGATAATATTTCAGACCCCATAAATTCTTGGCCAACGCTCCTTTGAAATCCAACACACATCCTCCTTGCCCCCCACGCCCACAAACAACACTCCTACATAGAAATCTTTTTTGATCAACCACACAGTTCCCTCCGGTACGTGACCCACAAAGCTCAACAGTTCCCACCAGCAGCTGGTTTGACTTCTACCCAGTCTTACTACTAAGAATTACTACACAACCCCCGACCAGCACTTCAAAACTACCCATATATACACAAGAACTTTTTACAATAGGATATGGGTTATCCAACATAATGATGCTAAGAAAAGACAATGTGCAGACTTAGAATAATTTGCAAATAATGATTTATTACCTTAACATGTTTCAGCCGAGAAATCTGTTCGTTTTAAAAGGCGTCCGTTTTAAAAGGCGTATAGAATTATCCATCATTTGATTTCATATTTAATTCTGCATAAGCTTTTTCATGTTTTATTTAGTTTATTTAAACTTGTATTTTTTCAGGTTATCCAGTGGGTCATCCTGAATGTCCCTCCTATGAAGAGGATCTACAACACCTCAAAGAAAAAATTGATGCTGGTGCGGATTTTGTCATTTCTCAGTTGTTTTTTGATGCCAAAACCTTCATAAAGTTTGTTCAAGATTGTCGAAAGATGGGAATGACATGCCCCATCATTCCAGGCATTTTACCCATTCAGGTACGTTTTTCTTTCTTTTCCTTCTGTGAATCCATTTTAGCTGTATGCTTAATTTGAAAATTAAATGATGTAAAAAAATTCAATGAAAAATAGAAGTTATTTTAAAATTTATTTTGATTAGGAATCCTCGCTTTGCGAACTTCGCTAACATACTTACCGCAAATCGACACCTTACGAAAAAAAACGTCAAAATCATATCAAATTTAATTTTATCGTCGAAATCTTACTGTCATTAGTAAGAAGAAAGGTTGGGAAAAAAATTCTTTCAACGCTTAAACCCCAATATATGTCTATTCCTACTGTTGACATGACCTGTCAACATGCCATTGATCTGTGATGAAGGATTATACCAACTCCTACTGTTCAATTGAGTAATGATGAAACTAGTTTTTGTGAATTAAATTACCTTCATTGTAAGTGTATATTATTTTTAATAGACTTTTAAAATGTTAAGACCTGTCAACAAAATAGCATCATAATTATTGACTTATCGATTAAAAAATAAACATTGATTTTAAAAGTTCAATTCTACGTTGTAATTAATGAAAATTTGTTTGTTTTTTTTACAATAATTTGGACTTTTCTCTTTCTAGCAATAACAAGAAAAAAACTTAAGAACACATTAAAACATTTTTTGATTACGTTTTAAAAGCAGGTGTCGCGATATCAAATGTCATTGAGGGGAGTGTGTCTGCAAAATTTCAAGTTTCTACTATGAACGGTTAGTGCTGGGCAAAGTCTAGATACATAGATACATATAAATATCAGAACACATGAATAACCTAAACCCAGCAATAAACCAGTGTTGTGGGTAGTGGTGATTAATTAAGAAGAAAAAATACTATAATAGTAAAAAAACATATATTATAATTTGCGATGTGTCGTTCTGTCTGTCACATAACAAACAAAAAGAGAGGAAGTGGGAAATGCGAACATGCAGACACAAAATTGGCTGGTGCTGTGTGTGTACGTGTGTTCGCTGGTTGCTGGTAATATAACTACTACTGCTGCTGCTACTGTTGCTGATGTGTCAGTTGTTTTTTTTAGCCAATTCACTTTAAAAATAAAGACTAGAGACTCAGAGGCTTGCGGGGGGGGTTAGGGTTAGGGTAAGGAGGAGAGAAAGAGAAATAGAGGAAGTTTGGCAAAGTAGGATGACTTAACCATCAAAAATGCATTGCATCATAAGGACTGATTTGACCGAACACCGCTAAAGAAGTTTGTTTTAATAAAAAACAATTATTTTATTTTTTATTAAATCAAGTATTGTAAAACATTTTTATTAATTTTTGACTGCTATTTACCCTCATCTTAATTTTTAGTAGTTTTTAAAAAAATCACAATTTGTAAAATGGTTTACAATGAATGAATAATAAAACCAGGTAGAATTGCAATTAAAAAACAACTAAAAGTTAGGATGAAGGTAAATAGTAATTAAACATTAATACAAATGGTTTACAATACTTGGTTTAATAAAAAAACAAAACAATAGTTGTTTTTTACTAAAACTCAAACAGTCATTGCCGTGCCAGCTTAGTACAAAAGTTTTTTTAAAATGTTAGCTTCTTTAGCGATGATCGGTCAAATCAGTCCTTATGATGTGATTTTTTACAGTTAAGTCATTCTACTTTGCCAGATGTTTTTTCAAATACTATAGTGCTTTAGATTCCCATACCTAGGTATACCGTTAGCAAAGAAACAGGTATTTTACTAGTTAATAATAATAATAATGGTAACTACACTTCATTATATTAATTAATATGAAATAAAATGACCAATAGTTTTTGTTTGTTTATTTTCAGTCTTATGATTCTTTAAGGCATATTTCCAAGTTGGCCAAACTTGAAATTCCAAAGAATATCGTGGACACAATCAAGCCAATCAAAGGCAATGATGAAGCCATCCGTAATTTTGGAATTTCCCAGGCTGTTGAGTTGTGCAAAGAGTTACTCAACAGTGGCGACGCCCCAGGTCTCCACTTTTACACCTTAAACAGAGATTATGCCACAAATTGTATTCTTAAGCAACTTGGCCTTCTGGCCGCTGATGTCCAAAGAACCCTACCTTGGAAACCGTCTGCTAACTATGCCCGCATTGATGAGGAAATCCGTCCCATATTTTGGAGCTTGCGTCCCCAGAGCTATATTTGCCGTACATCTGACTGGGATAGATTTCCCAATGGCCGGTGGGGAAGTTCCAATCAAGCAAGTTTTGGAAAACTGACGGATTATTACATGTTTTGTCTGAACCAGCCTCAGAAAGCAGAACTCTTGAAAATGTGGGGCTCTCAGCTGAAAAAAGAGCAAGATGTATGGAATGTATTTAAATTATACATTACAGGGGAGACAAATGAAAATGGTATTAAGGTAAGAATCGTTATTTTATTTTTTTCAATAATTAATTGAAGCTCAGGTAGCTTTAAAGCAGTTTTTTCTCGGCCTTTTGGCTAGGATCAAAGTGTAGTAACTGTTCTTCAGAGAACCAAAGCGCTTCCTGGGTCCTTGTGGCATGCTCGGGTATCGTCCTGGGAGAAGTTGCGCAGGATATCGAAGCCTTTGGCTAAGATGAAAGTGGAGTATCTGTTCTTCGAAAAAAAAAAACGACGGCTTCAAAGTTCAGAGAAACACGGCACTTCGGGGGTCCTTGTGGCATGCTCGGGATTCGTCCTGGGAGAAGTTGCGCAGGATATGTTGGCCAGCTGACCGGGAGGCGATCATCGCCCGGGATTCGTCCCGGGATCTTTGACCAGCATGCTCAGGATTCGTCCTGTAACCACTGAGAGTTTATCCCGGTCCTTGTGAAATTTGTCTCAGTGACATGGACTTGGGATTCTCCCACCTCAAGTCTCTAGTCACAGGGACTTGGGATCCCCCCGCTTTCTGCCTGTTCGCGTGCAGGACCCCACCCTAAAAAAGACCTTGTGTCATATTTGCCAGTGTGAGGAGGCGAATAAAGAAACAAAGTGTAGTATCTGTTCTTCGAGACCTTCATGGCCTCGAAGTTCGGAGAAACACGACCCATTTGGATATGTCCTGGGGGTTCTTGTCGCATGCTCAGGATTCGTCCTGAGAGAAGTTGCACAGGATATCGAAGCCTTCTGGCCGAGAAGTTGGACACACGCTGATTGTCCTGGGTCTAACCCTTGTCCAAGCTCTTAGGATTCGTCCTGTGACAAATGACTCACTTGCCCCAAGTCCCTGTCGCGGGGACTTGGGGATCTTGGTCTTGGTTTTGTTTATTTTGCTTGGCCCATTGAAACTTCACCATAACCCCACAATTGTACATTTGGATCACGTTCTCGACTCTGTCTGTTACAAGTCTCTCACGATGTTAGATGAGCGGTTGGACTTTCCCAATTTTGAATTCAGAGTTGTTCATCTCCTAGACTAGTTGCTAACTAAGGCTGAAGAGCCCAGTCTGCCCTGCTATTTACGGTACATTCGTAGCTGGTAAGTTAATCGCAGGGGATTTCATAGAAATTATTTATATATATTTATCAAATTAAAACTAGGTATTTATTTATTTTTGGCAGAAATAGTTAAAACTACGTATTTACTTATTTTTTACAAAAATAAATAAATACGTAGTTTTAATTTGATCAAAAGTTTCAATTAAAGAAAATATTAGTAAATGGTGACAGTATAAATGTTTTTGGTGGGCCTCATAATCTTGTTTTTAGTTTAGTTATGAAAGTTGGTATGTTTTATTTTTCCAAATTGTATGAATATAAATAGCAGCAAAATGTTATTATCCACTCAATACTGGCTGACTTGCCAGCATGCAATAAAGTGTTCTTTCTTTCTACTAGATTTCAATGATACCATGGCACGATGACGCTTTATCTCCTGAAACGTCTTTGATTGTCAAAGAACTTACAGATTTGAATAGTCAAGGGGTTTTGACTATAAATTCCCAACCAGCAATCAATGGCTACCCATCTTCGGATCCTGTTTTTGGCTGGGGAAATCAAAACGGCTACGTTTATCAAAAGGTAAGTAAAACATGAGATTAACCCACTAACGGCAGGGGTTTGAAGAGTAATAGTTATTCATTGCAAGATAAAAGCCCTGACTCACAGATAGAACTGGGTTGCCATCAATCACAAAAACAGATATTTTATTGGGTTAGCCATAGAACTGCAAAGACGGAATTTCTCGTCATTCGCAGTTAATGGATTAACATTTAGAGAGAGAAGCAATCAAATATAATTTACCTCTGCCAACTGGAGGGGTATATGTGTTTGGTCGTGTCTGTCTATCCATCTGTTTGTCTGTCTGTCCACACGATATCTTCAAAAGTTCTCAGTGAATTTCAATGAAATTTTGTGGAAGTGTGCACAATGAAGTAAGGAAGAGTTGGGGTGGATCTAGGAATTCTTTTGATTGAGAGATATTTTTCCGTTTTGTTTTTCATACATTTATGTATATGCTCATGACTGTCCATACGATATCTCCAAAAGTTCTCAATGAATTTCAATGAAAGGGTGGGCAATGGGCTACGGAAGAAGTGATACATTGTTTGTGTGGATCCATGCACAATTACATCCCCGACGTCGTAGTTGTAAGTTTTTTTATAATGGCAGATATTAACAGATTAAAAATGTAAACAAAAGACATACTTACACAGATCCAGTTTATTCATACATTTACAATGACCATGGTCAATGACACACACGTGTGTCTTCTCTGATCTCCTAAAACCAATATGGCTGCTCGTTCACCAGAACGTAAAACAGTGCCCCCTTACCGGAAATTGATAAGGGGAATAACTCAAATACTTAACAGTAGTTATATGTCCACACCACATAATATCGCCAAAATGTTATGTCTGTCCACACAATATTTCCCCAAAAAGTTCTCAATGAAATTTTGTGGACAATAGGCTACGGAAGAAGTGATTTCTAGTTTGTCTGATGACTTGTTTTAAATTTTTATGAATAATAAAAACTCTTCTTCAAATGGTTCTTCGGATGATTGAACTTCTTGTTATTTGTGTTGCAAACACAATGTTTCGGACGATCCATTCTTCGGCCTTCTTCAGGTGTAAAATCCGAGTGTGATGGCTCAAACAGAATTTATGTTTAAAGAACGATGTTGGAAGCAGAGAAAAATCAAAGCTCACATCAAAATGTTGACTAAATGCATTAGCCAGACAAGTGCGGATTTCAACCTGATGTGGCTTCCACTTCTCAACAAACCTAAACCCGACAAGACAAAGACACAGAAACACCCGGGCCATGTGCTATAACATAACATAACTTCTGTTTACCCCAGCACACTCGGATGTTACACCTGAAGAAGGCCGAAGAATGGATCGGCCGAAATGTCGTGTTTACAACACAAATAACAAGAAGGAGTTCAATCGTCCGAAGAATATTAATGACACTTCTCAATCAATATGTGAGTGTATTTATGTTTGTATACCGGAGGCCAAAAGTTTACATATTGCACAATAATTTTCAATTTTATTATCTGTGTGGTGTGCAGTGAATGATCCTAGATGTGTATGGTGTGGTGCTGCTGTCAGCCACCACAAACGAGATGAATGACAACAGCACCATACCACACACATCTAGGATCACTCACTGCACGCCACACGGATAATTGCAGGACTCTGCCATGTTCAACTTTCTTCTGAAGACGTCACTCACCGCAACGAAATGCATAAAGATTTATCCTCGTGATAATAAACATGTTTGAGATGTAACAAGCTTTTCTCACTCTTTTTCCTTTCCCACATTGTCTAACCATATCCACCAATTTCAATAATAAAATGATTCATAATACTTCATCCCCAAAAAAAAGGTTGTTATTGTTGTTGTTAATAATGTAGATACAAACCACTCATTTCTTTTTTAATTTCTAAATTAAATTAATTTAATTTTCTTTTAATTCTAGGCTTATTTGGAATTTTTTGTTTCCAAGGAAAAAGCTGAAATTCTAAAGAATATTCTACCCAAATATCCGCAGGTTAATTACAACATTGTGAGCAGTACGGTAAGATTTTCCAGTTTACATTTATGGGTGTTGCATTGTGGGATAATGTGCCATCTTGAGTAGTATATATTAGGTTGTTACATATAGAATGCTGTTTTTTGAATAATGAGATGAAGGATGATATAAAAAACAGAACGGTAAATATTTAACTGAGTTCGGTATTTCTGAGATGAGGTGTTAGTATTACTGATACTATTGTTCGGACTGAGATCCTCATCTTGGTTGTCATTTCCACAACGTTTCGGCCGATGTACTCTCCGGCCTTCTTCAGGTGTCAAGTTTTGTCGATAACTTACCGGAACTATTGAACTGAACCCTTTATTTGATCCACGGGGGTATACCGTCCTCATTCCACTATAAAAATTATATTTCGTGGTTAATTTTTCAGTTGTGGTGCTCCTGCCTGTGATTGAACCCACAACCTACAGATGACTCAACAGTCAGACGCTTTTTAACCAACGCTTTAGCTATCTAGGCCACCGTCCCAACTTGGACAAATGAGTCTAGTTTTGGGGGTTTATAAACCTCATGTCTTGTGTTGTCTTTTTATTAGAGGTTCCCATATGGTGTTGATTTCTATACTCGGCTGGCTTAGAAGGTTGTTATTGCCTAGCATATGGGCTGACTCTTTAAGTTTCCTTATTTTCCAATGTTCCTCTCTATCGATGATCCTTACTTCATCCCAAAGGGGTTGGTGACCACCCTCTTTTCTCCATATATGATCCGCTATGCCTGATTTGAATGTCTCCCCTTTGTTTACTGCTTTTCGGTGTTCTTCTATTCTAACCTTCAAGGGGCGTCCGGTCTCGCCTAAGTATTTATGGCCACAACTGCATGGAATGGAATATACGCAGTTCTTGGTCATATTCTCCTCCGAAGGTGGCTTGGTGCGGGAGAGATGGCTCCTTAGTGTGGACCTGCTTCTGAATACGGTCCTGATATCATATGGAGTACATATCCGTTGGATCTTTTCAGATATGTTTTTGACATAGGGTAGGCAGACAGTGTTGATTTTTCGGTTGTCATCATCAATCAAAATATGATCCATTTGAAGCAATAACCTTCATCCAATGATCCTCTAATAATAATATCCTATCTCTAAAAAGTCCTTTAGAATGAGTATTCACAATTTCAGTAAAAGCACAAATTATGGCTTCCCTATTATTGAACCTTTTATTACAGATATGAAGTTCAAAGTGCTTGAAAAAATGATAACCAGAAATGTCGGGTGAATATAGAGGATGTTGCAAGACTTCATATCCCAATTCCCTAAGCTAAGACACAGCCAGAGTGGGATCTGACACTGTCATGGAGTATTTCATTCAGTTTATGTGGGACCAATTTCCCCAACTTTTAACCTTTCCTATTGCCTTGAGATGACGTGATATGTCCCAATTCTTAAGCTTAGACACAGGCAGATAACAGGTGTGGAATGGGACACTGTCATGGAGCATTTCATTC
>VCCN01005145.1:2112276-2126673 GCA_006491835.1 Architeuthis dux | reverse complement strand
ATATATATATATTACACACCACAATAGAAAACTGACAATACGTATAAAATAATGTATTAAATAATAAATTAATAGAAGCAGAGAAAATGAAAATTTTAACTGGTGAATTCTATTTATCCATGGTTAAATCACTCAAAAGTTCAAATCAACCCTAGTATTTGAAATCTTGCTTTTTTTTGTTTCATGTATAATGAAAAATACAAACAATACCTTTTAACTCATATTTACCCATTAACTGTGGATAATGGAAATTTCCATTATTGCAGTTCTATGGCTAACTGAATAAAATTTCTGTTTTATTATGATTGATGGCAACTCGGTTCTATCTGTGAGTCAGGGCTTTTATCTTGTAATGGATTATCAAGCAATGGACAAGGGCTTTTACATTGCAATGGATAACTATTACACTTGCCACCTTCCACAATTAATGGGTTAAACAATTTTTGATTTTACACTTTCAAGTGCTACATTAGATTTTGCTTATGCGGTGGTTAAATGACTTGATCTGATTAACGCAAGCTGTTGTCGCTTCCAGTCTGTGACTCTGAATTTTCCCAGCTCTGCCATTTGGAGATTAAGGTAAGGAACAATTGTATGCCAAAATTAGTTGGCAGTAGAAAAAAGATTTGATAATGAAATGAAAGGCATGCTTTTAACCATAGCAACAACGGGTCAATTTTTTTGGCTTAAGGACTGGCTTATTTCAACTGGTAAGCTTCCAGTTTAATGGCAATCTCAACTGATGATATTAAGTCTTTTGCTAACACCTCTATTTTCGTCTTTTCATCTCACCTACTTTATTTCTTTTGAGATAATAATACATTTAATGAGGCCAGCCTACACTTTCAATTCATCAGCCAAGCTTTTACTTCCCTATTGTACTAAAAGGAGAAGCAAAAAAATAAAAGCTTCCATTTTGTGTTATAGTAATGGCTGCCAAAAGAAATTCATCAAGCATATAAATATCACAGCCTAAAATGTACCAAATCTATCAAAAACGTACCAAATGCATAGCATCAATATTTTAAAAAATAATCTTTATTCTGATATCGTATTTAACTACCGTTTTTCTTATTAGTTTAAACCCAGACCAACTACACTGAGCCTGGCTTAACCCATAAGAACTTGGACCCATTTCTACTTGAAGGAACATTATGTGGGATTATGGGTAGGCAAATTGACAGTCACATGACTGCACCAGGATGTTCAGTAGATGTCACTTAGTACACTTCATGAGATAAAACCAAGGATAAAATATATTATATAAGAGACTGTGCAGATTAATTAAATGGTATGTAACACCAGTGTCACAGTTATGGGTTAATGACGCAATTAACTGCTGTCCAAAAAACCTATTTCATGTGTATATATATATATACACAATTTATATATCAACCAATATGATAATTGTAAGTCAGTATTGTAAGGCTGTCATTATGACAGATATTAAAAATGCAAACAGAAGAGGTACTCACAGATCCTTTATTCAAACAATGACTGCGGTCAACGACACACGTGTGTTCTCGAGCTCTCTGCTTGTTCACCAGAATGTAAAACAGTGCCCCCTTACCAGAAGTGGATAAGTGCTCTTGTGCCTAAGGGGAATAACTCAAAATACTTAACAAGTATATCACTTTTATTGAAAACTTAATGAAAATACAATACTTTTTTCATTAAAGACTTGCTTCCTCTGCTTCTTTTTCTTTCATACCAGTTCTTTCATGTCATACCATTTCTTTTATTTCATCTTATGTGATGGGTTGAATACATTTGGTACAGTCTGTTCTTTCTAGGAAACTTTGAGTAGTAAGGCATTTATCATTTCAAGTTTTAATGTTGTTCAATAAAGAAAATATTCTCTTGGCTGCAGCTCAAGAGTAGGGCAACAAAAGAAGATTCATCCTCAAAGAAGGCAATCGATCCTTATCACCAACACTTGGGTAATTTTGAACTGATTGGAAGGTGTAATATGATGAGATGAGGGAAGAGGAGATTAATAATTAAAGTTAATTAACTGTTTCGTTTGATTTAATCATTTAGTAATTAGATTCAGTAAATAAAATGTTGAATACAGATCTTAAGTCAAAACAAAAATTGTATATGTCTACATGTATGTAGATGTGTGTGTGTGTGTGTGTATGAACGAAAGATTGAAGACATATGTTTTGCCATGCCTTGAAAAGATAGGATCGGCTGGGTCAAAGCCATTTGGTACGCAAAATGGGAAATGGGATGTCAGAGGTCAAGTGTACCATGATGCATCCATGTGTGCACCGCCAAGATACCATTGTGGAAACTCTGGCACTTGACGAGACTTCAGTTGTTGGTGCTTCTGAAAATGGGAAGATGGGTCCTCTCGAAAGATAACGAGGCAATGTGAAGCATAGGTGTTTTTAGCAATTCGATTTATTCACAGTTTTTGGAAACTGCCCGATAAAATGAGAAGAACAAAGCAAACTACTATTTCCTACATCCACCCTTCGCACCCCCCCATCCCATCTTCAGTCACCCGTCTTCATCGTACCATGGTCATCTGCTGCTCATCATCATAGTAGTAAAAAACGACTGCCCATAGACATTCCATGTCTTTCCTCTGGCCAGCCAGCGTGGCTATATACTTACTCCCTGATTTCCCACCAAAAATCCAACGGCTTTCCCTTGCCCCCATTCAGCCAATCAACTCCCATCAAATCTACATGTTGTCCCAAGCTCTGCCACCGCGGGTGACCTATATTCGCAGAAGGTGTTTCTAAGCCAAATTTTCTGAGATACTTCGTCTTATACTACGATGCCTAAAATACTCTATTTCTTACATGCCCCCCTCCACTGCTTTGTTACACAAGTAGCCAATGTGATTTGCGACGTCAAGTTAACGAGTTAAACATTAAAGAAAGATAAGAATTTGTTCAGGGAAACTCCCTTCTGAGAGTATATAAAGGTGCTAATTAAGAACACTTGCTTGCAAGATAGGAATACATAGGTAAAAGTTAAGCAGAAGGAGAAAGCGGACAGGAACTAATTATGACCAAAGTAGGAGAAAAAGATACAGAAAGAAAGGACTAATTAGGATATAAGAAGGCAGATTTTTAGGGAGTGAAGAGTCAGATTGGCAACAGCTACCTGCTGGAAAGGCATTTTTTTGCCTTTGTGCGTGTGTTTGCTTGGTCAAGTAGCAGTGATTTACGTTAGTGTTTCATCTCTTTTTAGCAGTTTTCTCTTCTTTAATCTATCTCGCTTTCTCCGTGCTGACCGTAATCAATTTTTTGAAATGCGACACAGATGTATCTGGTGTTTATGTTTTTTTGCTCAGTTCACTTCGAGAGACTGCTGTGCAATGTTTTGACAATGTGATGTTTTGATACGCTTGGGTCAGCCGACTCGAATATTCCATGTTATGATAAATAAAAGCTGCAGACTTCAAAACAGAATTGATCTTCCTTCGTCCATCAATTTGCAACATGCATGTTCTGTTAACATATGCGCAACTAGTGCAGTGTGTTACACTATCACAAAAAGTAAATACCCTCTATTAAGTTTTTCAAACTCTTATACTGGAACAATGTTTTTGGATGTGAGAGGTATTATTGAGACTGGCTTGCCTATGTAAAAACGTACCGATTATTTTGGACATGGTACCAAATGTACCAATGTACACGTTGGTACAAACTTACCTACTTTGACAGCTCTGGCTACAATAAAGATTTTTAAAAAAATATTAGAAAACATTGAAGCGAATTGGTTTGATCCATTTCCTATAAGTTAATTCTGTTATAACTTATTAGCTTTCTTCTGTATCGTCACACACTGACATACGATAGTAAGACAACAGTTTATTATGAACTGATTTTCTTTAGAACCTGATTGTTCCACTGGTAAACATTGAATGTTGCTTCGTCCTCGGTCACGTGTTCATCAGAATTAGGGAGCGCCCCCTATGTAAGGGCCATAACTCTATACAGAGAACATTTGTTATTAATAAATCTGATCCTCCAGTTCTGTTTGAAGAAGAAAATCCTCTTTGATGTAGGATTCACATTCAGTTTAACTCTTAAATTCATGAACTGCTTGAAACCGCTCCTAAACACAGTGGAACTCTTCAACAAATAAGATTTTAAAAATGGAGCTCTTTTGTGACTTGAATAAAAAAAAGATAAAAAATTTAGCCTAAAAGTGCAAGGGAAGTAACTTTTATCAAGTTATTCCCCTTGATTAAACACTTGAATTTTTTAATATGAATTTAAGAGTTAAAATATCTCTTTAGTTATATATTAGGTTGGTGCACAAATAATTGCGTTTTCTGTTATTT
This sequence comes from Architeuthis dux, assembly GCA_006491835.1. Lineage (NCBI taxonomy): Eukaryota > Metazoa > Mollusca > Cephalopoda > Oegopsida > Architeuthidae > Architeuthis > Architeuthis dux. The sequence continues at coordinate 2,122,367 of VCCN01005145.1, read as the reverse complement.
TAAACTTTGATGCTTATTTTGGAATAAACTATTATTTAACTATGTTTATGGTATATACCGTTTTAAAGCATGAATTTTGCTCTATTTACCTAAGCTGGACAATTTCTTTTCACTATTTATTCTGGTTTATTTGAGGCTGTGAAATCAAAGATGGAATAAAAGCAAATTTGAGCAATTTTGTTGTATGAGTTCAAAATGGGACATAACACAGCGGAAACTGCTCGCAATATCAACCAAGTATTGGGCCAGGGGACTGTCAACGAACGTACAGCTCAACATTAGTTCCAAAGATTTCAAAATGGAGACAAGAGCCTTGAAGATGAGGAGGGCTGTGGACGTCCTTCTGTGGTTGACGATATCCAATTCAGTCATTATTGAGGCGGACACACACAAAACAACTCAAAAAGTTGCAAAAGAACTAAATGTTGACCATTCAACATTTACACCAAATTGGAAAAACAAAAAAGCTTGACACAAGCTGAACAAAAATCAAAGAATTTGCCATTACAAAGTCTGCTCTGTGCTTTTGCTCAATGAAAGTGATCCATTTCTTGATCGCATTGTGACATGTGACGAAAAATGGATTCTGTATAACAATCGACAGCATTCTGCTCAGTGGCTGGACAAAGGTGAAGCACCAATCTGCATCAAACGAAGATTATGGTCACTGTTTGGTGGTCGGCAAGTGAAATCATACATTTTAGAACATTTTATTCTAGTGTGAAAAAAAAGTATACAATTTGTATATACAAGCACACATCATAACAGTCATATTTACACAATATCTACGGCCTTAAACCTTTGCGGTGGTGTAATAAATATCATAATTCTTCTTAAAATCATTTGCATCTATTGATAGCACTATATATTCTGGTAATCTATTCCAAAGTCCTTTCACTCTATTGCTAAAAAAGAATTTTCTGATATTAAATATACTTCTATTTGCTTCTACCGTATATGTGTGGCCTCTCAGTCCCGTGTACCCCCTTCCAGTAAAAAATACATCAGGGTTTACTACTTCTAAACCATGCATAATCTTAAACACTTCTCTCCTATTTTCTAACGATGTTAACCCTAACTTCTTGAATCCTGGTGAAACCAACCTCAGCAAAGTATAGCCAGGAAATCGACAAAATACACCAAGAACTGCAACGTTTATGTCTAGTATTGGTCAATCGAAAAAGATCGATTCTTCTCCATGACAATGCCCAACCGCATGACCTCTCTCTGACTGACTACCACTTTTTCAAGCATTTTGACCACTTCCTGCAAGGGAAGGTCTTCAACAACCAAGCAGCAGCTCAAAAGGCTTTCGAAGAATTCATTGGTTCCAGGACTCCAGAATTCTATGCTTCCGGAATAAGTGGACTTGTTTCTAGTTGGCAAAAATGTGTAGATTCTGAAGGTTCTTATTTCGATTAATAACTTTTAATCTAAGCTGAGATATACTGCTTTGAAGTTGATGAGTGAAAAATCGCAATTATTTTTGCACCAACCTAATACCAAGTTTAGCTTAGTCTCGCACAAGACAACAAGTATAGGGCACCTAGTAAGGATTGAACTTGCTACTCCATAATAATCAGTGAGACCAGCTTTGTAGTCATTACCCCATGGTGAAGGTATTTACTAAGCTTAGTGCACAGTTGCCAGGCACCCATTGCGGATCTAACTTGCTACACAGTAATTGTCTGCTGGACTAGATTGCTAACCATCACACCACAGTGGGTGCCCTGATGAATGTCTTTCTTTTATTTACTTAAACTATGCTATCAAACTCACAATTAATTAATGAACAACACACTTTATTCTAAACTATTAATATCTTGTGTTGTTTTGTTTGAAATCCAGTCGTCCAAACATGTATCTTCAAAGATAATGACAGCTATAAGGTTGCAGTAGTCTTTACTGCAATCATTATTTCCATAGCTAAAAAAGAAGAATGTGAATTATAAATAGGTATTTTTATAGACATTTTTCCTGCTTCTTCAATAATTTATCTGAAAAATGCCCTCAAGCTAAACATTCTCGTATTTGTGTACCCAACTGTTGGATACAAGAATAGAGAAAAACAATATTAACTCTCCAAAATGTGCTAATTAGTAAGAGAGAAAAAAACAAGGTTTGACGAGTCTATTTTCATTCTTAAAATGATCATTTATTTATTTTGGAAAATATTTGCAAACCACTCACTTGTGTGAGTGCTGACAGTTGCAGGCTCTATGTACAGACACCAGCAGGATTCAGGGGTCATCAGGAGAGAATGTGCACCAATTCGAGGCCTTTCTCTCAACAGGTTCACTGCACACTGGGCCCCCTTCACTGATGTGAAGCCCCACCTAAGATAGCAAATAAGTGTTTCCATATTAAGGGAAATAATAGACTGCTTAAGCAGTTAACTATTTGAAGCATTGTGGGTTACATTTAATCCCACTTTTGAGGTGTTGGTATCGTGGTGGCTCATTTTTAATACCACCTTCTTATCTTCATATACAGTGAGTGCAAAAGTATCTGATACATTTTCAAATAATTATTCATCACTGAATACTGGATCTGAATCAATGATAGCCCTTTGAAGCATTGTGGGTTAAATTTCATCTCATCCCACTTTTGAAGTGTTGGTATCTGGGTGGTGGGTCATTTTAAATAACACCTTTTTATCTCCATATATCCAGGAGCACAAAGGTTTGTATTCTGTCCCACCAGTACCCAGGCTAATTAACAGATGGCAGAGTAGTTCAAAATGGCCAAAAAAGAAATGTGCCTAAAAGAGTGTGATTTAATCAGAATGATAAGTCTGTGTTAACTCTTTGAAGTATTGTGGGTTAAATTTAATCCCACTTTTAAAGTATCTGCGTGCTGGGTCAATTTTAATAACAGCTTTTTATCTTCAAATATCTAGGAGCACAAAGGTTTATATTCTGTTCTACTATTTGTTTAATACCCAGACTGATCAACAGATGGTGGATTAGTTGAAAGTGGGGAAACAAATAAATATTCCTCAAAGAGTTAAGATATTTAAAGTAAACAAGAGTATGACAAAATTAACTCTCTCTTTGTGAATATCTGCAAGCTGAAAAGCTCAGTAACTACAAGGAATTGCATGTACTCTAAGTAACCGAAACAAGCATTGTAGCCGGAGGTATTGAATTAAGGTACCCCTAAAATGCATTAATTTAAAGAATGCAAAAAATTCCAGTTGATATACTACTTACTAATAATAGTGTGGGGTCTGTGATTGTGCTCACCCCTTTCTATATTATAATAACCAATTTGTCAAGAGAGAGAATGCTAGTTATAGAGTCTCTTTTATTTATTTATTAAAAAATCTGTATGTGCATAGGCTTTGATTTCTTCAGATAACTTTCCTGACATTGTTTCTCTCTTTCCTCTGAAGAACCTATAAAGTAGACAAAAGTATGTATTGTTAAACTCCAGTACACAGTCTGGAGTTGACTTTGTTTTCCTACTGTAACAAGAACAATCCTCACCAAAATTAAGAGTGTAAACTGATATGTAAAATTCACATTCCTCTACCATGATTTGAACTGACTGAGCTAAATTGACAAATCTTAGATATTAACAAAAATGTATCATACAGATATGCACAGGCTTATTTCATTCTAATAAATAAATATATTTATACAAAAAAATATATATTTTTAGAATTGTTTTATTTATTATATATACAATACAAAAAGTTGCAGCAATCTTCTTCAGTCGGAATAGAAGTTGGAGTGGGGTTTGGCCCTGCAGCAACCAGTCTTGTTTTTAAGTTGCATTCCTACAAGACCAACTGTTGTAAAGTTCAGAATGTTTTTTAGAATGTAAAATTCATGAATGTATATTTATACTACCCCTGAAAAAGAATTATGGGATCAGCACACTTTGTTTACTTTGCAGCAAATCAACAAATCAGATGTAAGCTAGGGTTAATGACAGATATTAACAGATTAAAAATGCAATAAAGTATTATGTACTTACAGAGATCCTTTATTCATATAATGACTGTAGTCAACCTAACACGTGTGTACCATGAAGCGCTTTCTCCTACTGATCAACAATCGCTGCTCATTTACCAGAACATGAAACAACGCCCCCTGCCTAAGGGGAATAACACATGATACTTACTTAATAGGATATGACACAAAAAGATTTTTGTTTAATAGCTTAATATTTTGGCTTCATGAAATATAACTCAAACAAATTAGATTAAAATATTTAAATTATTGGCATATTTTTTTCCAGATCAAGTAGAAGAAATAATTATGGAATAGCTCAATGATGGAGTAAAATTATGGAATCATCAACAAAAAGAAATCATGATTAGTATTTTGTTACTCCTCCAAAGGTTCTTATGATGGCCTGTATTCTTTGAGGCATTGAGATCACTAATAAAAAAAGAAATATTCTCCAAGCTTGTTCCAACTTTCTCTAATAGCGGTTGACAGATCAGCTTTGAGGATGGAGCCTTGTCATGGACCATTTTTAAAAAATTTCCACCATAAATTTTCAATCAGCTTGAGATCCGGACTGTTGGTCTTATCATTGAGTTGATATGCCTTTCCTGAAGAAAAGGTTTAACACTCTTTGCACTGTGGCAAGATGCATGGAAATGTCTTGATACATGGAGTTCAGTCAATCTACTCTAATAATGGACAGTGTGATTTTCTTGGTTCACTGTCCGTAACACTTTACTCTTCCACTCAAGGGTAAACATTTTGCTGATAGAAATGCCTCCTACCCACCATTTCAAACTATGCACTCTTCCTGGTAAATTAACTCCAAATATATTCATGAATTTTTCTCAGTGGGATTAAAGAGTATGTCATATGAAAAGAAAGAAAATAGATCCAGATGCACGTTGTACAGCAACGATGCTGACTGTTGTTAGTGGGTTCAATCCTCATTGGATCTCCCAATATTGATGGACTGATATCAAACTATGCTAAGTTAACAAATCATATGAAAAGAAAAAAAAACACGTAAGGACGCACATCATATAGCAATGATCAGCAAGCTAAACCTGCTGGCTGTTGTTAGTGGGTTCAATCCTCATTGGATCTACCACTATTGATGTGTCCATTTTAGCATGAATTTACAATGTAAATCTGAAAAGGGCAAAAAATAACTTGCTAAAAACCTGCTTACGGGTCACATTAGTGCACACAAAATTTCATGGGGCTATGTTGTATGCTTTCTGTGGCAGGCTGTTACATATAGACAGACATTTGGTGAACATTATAAGATATATACATACACATTCTTTTTATTACCAGAAACTACTTGCAGTTATACTATTAAGAAGCATTCTTTGCTAGTAACGTAATATATGAATATGTATTCACTGATAAGAAACAATTCACGCTAACAGTATTCAATGTGCTTTTTGGATTACAAGTTTGCACGTCCACCATGTTTAGTTCTTAGATATTAAATTATCATTTTAAAGGTGTCAATTAGAAAGTGTCTAAATTGAATATACAACACTTGATCAACATAATACCTGACTAAACTGGAAAAAATATCTATTTTAAGTTATTTGATTATTTTGGTACTGCAGCTGGTTAATTTAGTCCCAAGACCATAGAAATTTGGTCTGATGATGGATTTTAAGTTATTTGATTGTTTTGGTACTGAAGCTGGTTAATTTGGTCCCAAGACCATAGAAATTTGGTCTGATGATGGATTTGAAGTTATTTGCTTATTTTGGTACGGAAGCTGGTTAATTTGGTCCAATGATGGATTTGAAATTATTTGATTATTTTGGTACTGAAGCTGGTTAATTTGCTCTCAAGACCATAGAAATTTGGTCTGATGATGGATTTTATGTTATTTGATTATATTGGTACTGAAGCTGGTTAATTTGGTTCCCAAACCATAGAAATTTGGTCTTGTATGGCAAAAGTGATCTGGCAACTCTGTGCAGTAGTGTAATCGAAATGATTCTAGAGGCCTGGTTGTTTTGATAAGAATTTTATCCTGTTTCCCATTAGCTGCTGTTTCTGAAAATCTAAATTTGAAAATGCACAAAAGGTGCACTATCTAAGAATTCTGATCACTTTCACATATTATCCCCTAGAGTGGCCAGTTGAATATTCTCCTCGCTATGTTTCCTCCCTAAAGAAGTCTAAGGGGGAGGATGTTTAATTGTAAACCATTGTAATAGATAAGAAACTAGGAAATACATAGGAATTAATTTATTTTATTAATAAAATTAAAGAAAGAAGATATTGTTCACTTATATGATTGCATTAACTTTTAAATGCTTTGTTTTATTGACAAAGTTGAAGAAGATATTGTTCACTCGTATTAAAACATAAATTTTTAAATGCATTATTGCCAAATCGGTCATGACACATAAATTCTTGTGGTTACTCCTATAAAAAGTCACGCTTACAGCCATGCATCTCCTTAATTTTGAATTTTGCTTGTTCCAATATGACTTGATAGTCTCTATGCACTCCACATTGGGTTCACAAAATTCATTGAATGATTAACGTTTTTTGTGTTAAAGTCCGATGCTCTTAATCACTTCAACATCCTCAGCCCCAAACAAGGGGGAGGATATTCAAGTGATCTAAGAATTCTACTTCGTTTAATCTGATCTTCTAAGCAGGCCATATACTCATCAAATTATTATACACTTCAAATTAAATTTTAAACCAACATAAAATTGGAAATTGCTTTAAAAGGCAATACTTGTTTCTTGATGGAATCTGTAAATTTAATTTGGAAATATTAAATACTGGTAAAATGGTAGCTTTTATGTCTCTGATTTAGTTAAGTGCTCTGAATTTCATGCTCAGGTGTAGCTGTTTTTAAAATGTTCTTTGTTTTTACTTCTAAGATTTAAAACGTGTTTCAACTTGTGGTATATCCTCTTTTTCTCTCTGGCTTCACATGAATTGATTTTTAAATGAATTAAAGGAAAGAGATAGATAATAAAAGTTGAATGTGACTGAAGCGAGAATTTATTTGAACTAAATCAAATCTACTACAGGGATATATATGGTGTACAATAGGATAAAGGTTATCTGACATAATGATGCTAGGAAAAGACAATGTGGAGACTCAGAATAATTTGCAAGAAATTATTTATTACCTTAACAAGTTTTGACTGTAAATACAGCCGCTTTCAAAAGGAAAGCCCAAACACACACACACATGCATAAACAGGCTATATCAAAAATTCTCACACACACTATTACTTTCTATAAACACCATTATCACCAGCACATTCTATCCTAGCATATCCACACACACCTACCCTAACCAACACACACACACTTTCCACTATACATACACACATATCAAACAAACCATAAACATAACTACCACCACAGTAAAGTATATGCACAGCAGCTTCCATATATTCCAACCCACCAAACTAGAGGTCATCAAAAGTCCACCACCACAACTGATAAAAATCTTACCCAACTAACAGACATGCACATTCTCACAAGACAAATAGGCTCACCATTAAACAGATACTATACACACTACACTCAACTCAAATAGTAAACCTTGGTAAATGCAGACACATATTTTCTCCAACTTTCCTTCAACTTTCCTTTTGAAAATGCTTACATTTACGTTATTTGTTCAGCATTTCGTTTTTTCATTTTCACGCTTTTGCTATATGTAGTTGGTGTTCTTATCAGGTATAATGATGAAATTGTTGTATTAATGCTGTTAATAGTCAACTTATGTGTGAGTCGTATTTATGTATTCATTTTTTAATTGTTATTGTCTCTTGTGTCCATATTAGATATGTTAATCGAAATCTTTTTTTATGGCTGCATTTTGCAACTAATTCATTTTTTTAATTTAAAACTTGATAATCATTTGTGAAGCAAATTATATTAAGTTTTTCTTCTAAACATATATATATATATATGCGAGCACACATGCACCAGGTTCTACCAAAGTAAAGTTTGAAGTTTGGTTTAAATAAAAACGTTTAAAATTGTTTTGTACATTTCCTACAAATATTCTTTTGTTTTTTCCTGTCTTTAGCCAAATTTGGCCCTTGGAAATATGGACCTCAGCACGGATTTGCAAGAGTACTCCGATGGAAACTTGAAATGCCTCCCAAAAAGGTAACAAGGATATTTTATTCATTGCATTCAATTTAAAGTTTATTGGTATAGTTATTTAAGATAAACATTTGAAAATAACAAAACAAAACTGATAAGTAATTGTATCTGCGGTATACCGTGAATTTTATTAATTTTTTAAGGCATTTAACTTTTCCATCTCAATAACTGACAATAGATATTTTGTCTATAACTTTGAGAAGAGGCATTAACATTCCAACTTTTGTTCGGACAATTGAATCTCTTCTCCTCATCATTGATGTTGTTAACACAACGTTTCAGCCGATCCATTCTTCAGCCCTTGTCAGATGTATAATCTGAGAAAAGAAGCAAACATTTTTTTTAATTGGCTGGAAAAAATGTTTGCCTCTTTTCTTGGATTATACACCTGACAAAGGCCTAAGAAGGGATTGGCCAAAACGTTGTTTGTTAAAATTGGAATATATATCAGAAAAAAGGTAAAAAAATAAGGAAAAGCCACACTTGTTGGAAGTCTTTAGGTATTTAATAATCATCATCATCATCATCAACAGCCGTTGTAATTCCACTGCTGGACGAAGGCCTTTCCCATCTCCTTCCATGACTGCCTATCTTGTGCTAATCTCTGCCAAGTCTTACCGGCAAACTTTTCTATCTCGTCCCTCCATCTTGTGTCTGGCCGTTTCCTACTTCTTTTGCTATCCCATGGGCACCAATCTGTTAATCTTTTCCCCCATCTATTGTCATCTCTTCTCGCTAGGTGGCCGGCCCATCTCCACTTTTGTTGTTTAATTAGTTGTATTATATCCTTTACTCTAGTCTTTTCTCTGATCCATGTTGATCTTTTTCTATCTCTTAGCGTTACCCCTAGCATTGCTCTTTCCATGGCTCTCTGTGCTATTCTAAGTTTGTTTTCTGCTCGTTTGGTTAATTTCCAGGTTTCGCAACCATAAGTCATGGCTGGTATTATGCAGCCGTTATATACTTTTTGTTTTAGGCACATTGGCAAGGTGCTCCTCAGAATATCTCTATTCATACCAAATGCTTTCCAACCTATCGTTATGCATCATTTTATTTCGCAGTCGTGGTCTTTCTCTAGCTTTATTACCTGACCTAAGTAGATGTATTCATCGACCTCTTCTAGTATCTCGCCTTCTATCTTTATGACCTTTTTGGGGACTTTATCGTTGAACATTACTTTTGTCTTTGTTCTATTCATCTTTAAACCTACTTTTTTACTTTCCCTATTTAGGTCGGTTAATATCCGATATTATATAGAATAAGATGTTAGGTTCAGGGCCTCAACCGGTTTGATATTCTCTTCAAGAGGTCTGAACATGAACTAATATTGTATCTGTGCCTGTGTCTGGTATCGTCACTAATCACTTCCTTTGTGAATGATGAATACTGGTCATTAGAAGAAATAAAACCCCAACCTGGGTTGTAACTCTCTTGTCCTTTAATGGGAGGAAATGTCTTTTATTTGAAGACTAGCATAGTATCTGTAAAAAATGACATTATATACATACATATATGGATACACATTATGTTTTATAAGATATTATTCCTCTGTGACTGTGTTCGTAAAATACTATTCCCGAATTTAATAACAGAAGTGGTTACTCATCTGTACTTTTAATGCTTTTAAGAATTCCTGAAAGTTTTTAAAAAAGGCGTAAAGGTTTCGATGGAAACTGAATCGCACATTCAATGTCATTTGAGTGGATATGATTATTACTGAACAATAAAAAATAAAACGTTTATGGTGACATTTGCATCACTGTTCAAGGATACTTAGATAATGGTTTAGAGAAAGTCAGTGATATTTTGGCTGGTTTTGAATATCTGCAAAATGTCTTATTGAAGGTTATTTAAGGTTGGACTTGATTATAAGATTTACTACTGATTCTATTGAAATTATAAAAAATAAGTTTCAGTAAGGTCTTTAGTAAAAAAGAAAGTGTAAGGGGGTCCTCGTGGCATGCTCAGGATTCGTCCTGGGAGAAGTTGCACAGG
>VCCN01005145.1:2054878-2071280 GCA_006491835.1 Architeuthis dux | reverse complement strand
TATATTCAGCTAAATGTCATAACACATAAATCAAGTAGTTTTCAAATTTTGTATTCTTTATTTCTTGTAAAATAAGTTACATTTTTCAGAGATGTGTGTATGTATATCATCATCATCATCATCAAAAGTTATCCATATTGAAAGGTCATGTAGTAAATTCTAACACAGAGCTTTTCAAAGGTATGTCGAAAAATGCCGAAATTGACCTTTTTTGAAAATATTAAAATTGACCTGACCTTGAATTGAGATGTCACTTATCCTATGTTCCTCCTGGAGTACACAATTTTGCAGCTCGTAGGGTGCAGCCGTCACCCTTAGATTTGAAAATGCCTAAATTGACCGTTATGGGCCACCAGAGGTCATCGCCATCTGTCCTATGTCGATCCTGGGATCAATTTACCCTAGTGCAACCTTCAGGGGGCAGCCATATATGTTTGATTTGAAAATGCCAAAATTGACCTGACCCCACAAAAATTGACCTGACCGTAAATTGAGCTTTAGAGGTCACAAAGGGTCAACACAACCTATCCTATTTTCATCCTGCGGTCAAGTTATCCTTATACACACATTTTCAGTTTGTAGGGTGCAACTGTTTAGGAGTCTATAAAAAACATAGTTAGAAACAAACATTCTTCATCTTTTTATATATATATATATTCAGACTGGTGACTTGAAGAAAAGATCAGAAAACGGTTGAAGTCCTGAACCTAACATCTCATTCCATATAATATTGGATATTATTAAAACACCTAAAATCTTCCAACCAGTGTGACTTTTCCTTACTTTTTACCTGAAATATAAGTGCTCAATATACCATGGGGCAGAGCTGAAATATATGTATGTGGTAAAACATGGGCTCATACAAAGTTTTAACTCTGTTTCACTGTTGGGTCATTTTTCAAATGAATTGAATTTGAAAATCTGACCCAACAGTTTAAACTTTGTATGAGCCCATGTTTTACCACATATATAATGTACAGCAATAAGTCTGTTGCCTAATGATGAAAGCGCACTTATTTTACACAACAAATATTTATTTTTTAGCATATTCTCCTTCCTTGTGGATGCACTTAATTCAATGGTGATCATTAATCACATAGATTAACATTACATATAGTGAAAATTTCAAATCCATATTCAGCTAATAATAATAACTACATGTTAGGCTATGGACTCCTTGATCCTCTCCCCCTTCTTATTCCTTCTTTCTTTTTCTCTGTTGACAGTCGTTTGGAACCCGTGGAAAGACAAAGCAAGGAACATGATCGATATGGGTGATCGGGAATATCGAAAGTTCCTTTGTGTGGAAGCCGGTCGAATAAGCCACGATGCAGTCCTAAAACCAGGCCAGAGTTTTGAATGTTCTCAAATTGTTGTTGCCATAACAGCCCTTCTCTGAATTTCAATTTTTTTTTCAATTTATGTCAGACTTTTTTTTAAAATTCCTTTTTTTTAAAATTCCTTTTTTTTAAATTCTTTTTTTTAAAAATTCTTTTTTTAAAAATTTTAACCAAAAGAGGGGCTGCTATAAGAAAAGAAAAAATCCATTTACTTTCTGTTCATTTTTCTCGGTTATTTCTAAACCATTTTAAAGCAACTTAAATGCATTCCTCATTTAATTACATTTTTTAAAAAAATATCTTACAATTCCAGTTTTAAGAAATGTATAATTGTTATTGGTACTTCTTCGTTATCTGTAGGCCAGTCATATTGTCACATTGTAGTGAGATTTTTGTTAGAGCCATACCGTTAAAATGCTCTAACTTGGAGAATATAGCAAGGGAGATAACTCCAGGTCCAACTATAACTCCAACTATAATTGAAAAACTTTCAAAGCAATCCCTGATTGGGTAAACAATTAATATGAAAGTATAACAAGCTTAGCTGCTGCGGGGTCAAACTACTCCTACTTCTCTTCCAACTGAAGAACGCAAAAATTTAGGAGTGGCAACTCTTCACTGATTGGATTTCCAATATTTTAATATTGGAAATGCCATCAGTGAAGAGTTGCCACCCCTAAATTATGTGAGGATTGTTCTTGTTGTTATAGTGGGAAAACACAGTCAACTCCAGCCTCCAACTTGAGTTTGACAATTAATATGAAAGAAATTTTGATTACTAGGCGGATGCAATTCCGCTATTACTTCTAAAATGTTATAGAAGATATCAATTAATGATAACGAACCTCAACCTAATGATTGGCCTACAGATAATGTGTGGCATAGAGATAACCTTTTTATTTATTCGTTTAATTTTTAAATTTTTAAAAATTATTCTTTTTTTTTTAAGATTTTATTTTTGACAAAAATCTAGCTTTTATGAATTTATATATTGGCACATATAATTGGAAAAACTGATTTTTTAAAAAGCATGAATCAGTTGGTAAATATTGACATGTTTTGGGTATTAAAAAATATGTTGACTAGGGAGTGTAAATTATAAAGGATTCAACTTTCTAAAAAAAAAGCCTTGAATATTCATGTTAAACAATCAGTCAACATTTCAGTTGGTATAACCATATTAGGAATTAAAGAGGTCAAATGAAAATCTTTCTATTATTATAAAAAGAAAATTGGTAAAAAAACACTATTACATTCTTTGTGCTAATATTTTAAACTTGAAATATTTTAAAAAATCACTAATCCACAATTTATATTATAATGATCCAATTTCTGTATGTTTGTTTATAACACAGCTAAAATGGCACATCGTAGTGAGGTTTTTGTTAGAGCAATACAGTTAAAATGCTCTAACTTGGAGAATAGAGCAAGGGAGATAACTCCAGGTATATCAACTGCTAATTATGGCGTAGTTATTTATTTGCAAATAATTATAATATAAAATTCTATAAATAGGAAGTGACATGGCTGCCGAAGGCTGCCTTTCGGCGAGTATGAATAAAAAAAATTTCCCAGTAATCTGTGATTTTGCACTCAGTCTGTCAGAACTTGTGTCTCTTGATAAGTATTGATTTCAATGTAGGTTACCATATTGTACTTAGTATTTTTTGAAATTTGTTGATAAATCGTAAAAAAAACAATTTAGTTTTAAAAAATATACAATTAATGTTTAACTCTTAAAGATTAATTAATTTATTTATTTGCTTGTATTTTGTAAATTTAATTGAATTTAGTTTATGAAATATTTCATTGATTAATAACATTTTTATTTCAGAAATATTTTTAATTTCCCTTTCTATTCATGAAAAAAAAAAAATCTTCATTTTTATTTTTCATTTTTATTTTCATGGACCAATAAACAGATTGTCCGTTTTTGGTAAATATATTTTACCTCAGGGGTTGGCAACCTTTTGTACTCAGCTGGCCGGGCCGTGTATTAATGAGTGGACGGTAGACAGCTTGAAATTTACAAACTGACCAATAGTACAATAATGAACAGTGATTTTTTTTTTTTTTCCATAACAATGGATCTTCCACTTAAAGTTAACAATTTTGTTGATAAAAATATCTCCTACTTACCATTTGGAACAATGGACTCTTCCACTTTAATGATTTCAGTTACTTTTTAATAAAATTCTAGGTGAAATTGATTAGATGTAAACATTTCACAGGTAGATATTTTTATTAAATTCATGAAATGTTTCAAACCCGTAGCAAATAAGTGATCGTTCCTTGAATTTGTCTGCGAAAGAGTAGCTGTAGCCAAACTAGAGAAATGCTATAAAAAAGCTTGGAATATGGGAATTATCCATTTAAATACATCTAGTTATATTTTGCCTCAAATCAATGAATAACGAATGTTAGAAAATCGTTTGTGCTTAACAAAGGTAATTAGTAATCAAAGAACTCAATTTAGTTGCTATTTATTTCAATCAAAGAATCTTTTTTGAATCTATTAAAAAGATGCAAAGAATCTTTTGAATCTATTAAAAAGACGCAAAGAATCTTTTGAATCTATTAAAAAGACGCAAAGAATCTTTAAAACATAAAAAAGTAAGCATAGTATCCCAATATTTGCTCACGGGCTGGTTCTGGCCTGCGGGCTGTAGGTTGCCTGCTCCTGCTTTTAACTAATCACTGAAAATAGCTGATTGTTTTGTTTGTTGTTTTTTTTTTCCTCAAAATTCATCATAAAATATTTTAATTTTTCATTATTGCCGAAACAAAATAAACAAAAAAAAAGAAATCGTCACTGATTCCTCCTTAACGTCACACTGCACATATATTTTTGTGACTGTTGAAAAAAAAAAGAAGATTTTTATTGTTTGGTGTTTAAATCAAAATTCTTTATTGTTGACATTTGCTGGGCATCTTTTATAAAATAGTCTATGAAAAGTAACTTTGTGATTATCATGAATAATGTCTTTTAAAAAAAATAAAATCTTAGCTCCTGAATTCATTATGTCTGATGATAGGTTGTTTTTGAGTGGAGTGGGTAGGTGCGTTCGTAATAATAAATCCGTGTAATCTTGAATTGTGAAAATAGCAAAAGAAAATGTATTGGACTTTTGTTTTGCTGTTATTATTATTCATATAATTTTTCAATAAAACACACAAAACGAGCAAATATAAAATTATATACAGTACCGGACCATTTAAATGTTAAGCTTGGGACCGGTGGTGACCCGGGTTTCTGGATTTTCCAGATTTCTGAACCAAGGCTTTATATATACTTAAGATATAAAATAAACAATAAAAAGTAAAGAATAATGAAATTGTATTTAACGATAACCGGACAATTCGGCTGCGGACAGTTCACTTGGACAAGTCGGCCACGGACAACTCGGCTGCCAATATTTCAAATCTGGATATTTTGGCCGCATTTCATTTTTAAATGCGAAAATGACTATAACAGGATTTAAAACAAAATAGAATCAAAATATATGAATCTAATGCAATTTACAATAATAAATTAATTCATGTTTGTTGTTTAGTGTTTTATATATCTTTTTTCGACTTTTTATAGCTAGTTTTTGTTTATTTTCTCGAGTAATGATATTTAACATTTTAATTAAATGAAAAAAATACTTAAATAACATTACTCGAGAAAATAAACAAAGACTAGCTATAAAAAGTTGAAAAAAGATATATAAAACAACAAACATGTATTAACTTATTACTATTGTAAATTGCATTAGATTTATATATTTTGATTCTATTTCATTTTAAATCCTCTCTAGATTGTCATTTTCACCTTTAAAAACGAAATGCAGCCGAAATGTCCAGATTTGAAATATTGGCGGCTGAAATGTCCGGATTTGAAATATGGGCGGCCGATTTGTCCAGATTTGTATTTAACAGATACAAATTTAGTAACTTCTAGAACAGGGCCTGTTTGATCTTTTTCAATCCACTTAAAATTCTTAAAACATAAAATATAAAATAAACACTGAAAAGCAAATGAAGAAAAGTAATGAATGAAACTGTTTATAACAAATGCAAATTAATCCACTACAAAAACAGGATCTGTTTAATCAATATTAATCCATTAATCTTCATCTGAAGATAATTCAACCAGGCCACAAAAATTAAAACAAGAGCGGCCGACCGGCAAATTACTACAATTCCCCACCCCCACCCGATTCAAAACTAGCCATTTTAAAATAGCTGGTTTTCTGGTAATTCTGCTTTTATAGAAGACGGATAAATGGTCCAGTTCTGTATAACTTTTCATTAGAAACAAAACGTATTAACATTATATATACTGTACATTTCACAAATATTAATAATTGTAGTTATTTACTAAGCGTGGCTTAGTTTTGGCACATGGCCACAAATATAGGGCATCCAGTGAGGCTCGAACTCACTACTCGGTAATAATGATGTGTAAGACCGACTTGCAAATCATTACACATCGATGAGGTGCCCAACAATAGAGGCGGCGCGTGGGACCCGCTGACCCCACAACTGCGTAAAAATTATGAGGAACACTGAAAAATCTTTAAAAAATAATTTTAAAAAATCTATAAAAAAATTTGCAGGGGTGCGCAGTCGGACCCCCGCGCCACCACTGCCAAATATTAATAATTTTATACATCAATGCTTACCACTTTCCCTGTAACCATATGAGGAATAGTAATAAGTTATCAAAGAACATTTATGTACATTTTACAAAAAAGGTTTTCCCCACTTCACCTTAAGTGCTTTATTTTCCTGAATAAGATGATCTTTTTCACTCAACCTATCTTGTTTCGATGGTTTTTGTTATTGCATAAAATGATAGAATATAATAAATAATACTGACAGGAGCTTCTTCACTAGTATTTGTGTCCTCTACCAATTGACCTAGTAAGGAATTATACGTATCTGTAAATTACATATGTCGAGAATTACATCTCAACTTCTGGTTAAGAGTGAGCTCCCCTTACCAAAAGTCGAAAATGTAAGTACAATATAATGCTCCCATATTGCTATTTCAGTGAGTAGAGAATTTTCAATTCACATGTTGCGCACCGACTGAACCTGTTTATATTTCATTCCAATATCTACCGTATTTACTTGTGTATAATGCGAGAGAAAAACCAGTTAAATTAGGTCAGGCTGTCAAGAGAAATGGACTTGTTTCTTTTTGTCTCAACTATAGAAATTGTTTCTATAGGCGTCTTGAAAAAAAAAAAAGCACAAATCCTGTCTTGACTACTTGATCCAAATTCACTGATTTTTCTATCACATTATACGAAAATTATATTGTAAATGTGGTATGAACAATTTGTTTGAATCAGAAGCCCTATTAATGATTATTATTAATAGTGGTCTTTTCATTACAATTTAATCTGTGTGCCTTGGTGAAATAGAATTTGTTTCAGTATATTCTAATTTACAGATATGTAGTATTGGAGGAGATGGGCACTAACCCTCATTGTCTTGAGAAATGCTATGAAGGACTCAACATGGTACTCTATGATCTACTAGATCATGAGATAATTTGTTTTTTTGAGTATATAGTATATTAAATATACTTTTATGATGGTTAAAATAATTATTTTAAGCACTTATTTGCGTAGAAATATTTGATATGCTAAGTTGTATTAATTTGTACTTAGTCATTACAGAAAAAAGATTTATTTTAATGTGATATAACTAGTATAATGCTATTTGGGTTCTGATACTGTTTTTTTATTTTATGTAAAAATATTAACTAAACTTCCCATATGGATTTAATATTGGTGTTAATTTTTTGTTATGGTTTTAGAGAGATAGAACGAAGAAAGACATAAAATCATAAGTTTTGATGAACACAAATTTACTTTTCAGAACATTGATTATCAACTGTGTGATATTTTATATTTGGGACCAACATTTCATAATCCCCATGTCAGTGAAATATTTTGTATGTTTCTATATTTTCAAAAATATTTTTTCTCAAAGTGCTTTTTGTATGACTAATTCAATACAATTCTTCCATACTTTAATCTAATTCAGCGGTTCCTGTAAAATACGGGAAGCAAATGGAATGGAATTTTCAAAAAAGGTTTTATACAGACGTTTGTAGTGATTAAATAAAGAATTTAGAGTTATTCATTGATTAGAGCAATTGTTATTGATAATATACTTGAAATAGGCTTTTTTTGACAGCAGTTAATTGCGTCATTAAGCCAGCTTCAGTATAGTTGGGCTGGGTTTAAACTAATAAGAAAAATGGTAGTTAAATTTGGTATGTCCGATATCAGAATAAAGATTATTTTTTTAAATATTGATATTCTCTTAGGCTGTTCCATGCGTTTGCTACTCTTGCTGAGAAGAAAATAAATGATATCTTTGCTTCTCGCAATGAGAAGCATAAGAATGTAATTTTAAAAAAAGCTTTTATACAGACGTTTGTGATAATTAATTAAATAATTTAGGGTTATTCATTGGTTATAGAAATTTATACTGGTATTTAATAATGAATATTTGCTTCATTTCTTGTTGCTTCTCGTATTTTACCACAACCCCTAAATCACTTATCTTTGTAATTCCACAGATTGCACAAAATAAATATGAAGTGTTCTTTCCAATGTTGAAACAAAGAATCTTTGCATTTTTCCTTAAAAAAAAAAAATCCTTCAAGTTGTATTTTTTGTGGAGCCGTCCCAATTCTTGTATTGTGGATTTTGTTGTTTGTGTTTCTCGTGTCAGTTTGAGCCTGTTTCTCTTGGTTGTTGATGATTTGTATCTTTGTGTCAAATACTGTATTTGCTTGATGGAACATCCAAAAGAAGATTTAGCCATACAGTTTGGCTGTGACATTTTCAAATATATTTTAGAAAAAATATAAATGTATATATTCTACAATTGTTGAATAAAATAAGTTGGATTTTCCCATTGTGTTTTGTTTCTTGTATCCATGTAACTCTGAACACAAAGATATCAATTGAAACTGAACCTGCTAAGATGATTGTTGAATATATCACAGGATATTGATGTATTAAAAAGTGTGACTTGACCTCATGGTAATGTTAAATGTAGTCCAATGAAAGCAAGGTGTGATCTGGTCACATGAATTTAAGTATACGTGTGAATAAAAAATTTTTTTTTCAAAAGTTGTTTGGATTATTGAACTGATTCTTTTTTGCTGCTTTTGTTGTTACCATGTTTCGGACAGTCCATTCTTTGGCATTCCTCAGGTATACAGTCCATACAGAAAGAGTGTAGTAAGTTCTTTTTTTTTTCTTTTTCTAGGTAGTGTCCACTAATACAATATTTATCTGCTTTAACACAACAGCAACATTTGACACATGGTTGTTTCTAATTTGGGGGGCTCACGCACTTTTGGCATGATGGATATTTCCCCAAAATTGCCCAGTTACATAGTGGTGAGTCAAAGCGGAGTTGTCTCCTGCGAGTGGAACTCTCCACATATGTTAAGCTAAACCTTTTTGTCCTCGTGTGCTTGGCAGCAAATCGGGGGCCAGCAAGTAGTCACGTGGAGGGCACTAATTTTGAATCAGCCTCTTTCTTCCCAGTTGACCGTCATGTAAAGATGTGTCCGAATTTCACTTGCCCTTTTCCACCCTTGGCTCTCGGGCCAGAACACCAGATTTTCCTAACGAGCCAATAATTCAGCCCAAACTGTAAGTAAGACACTTTATTTGCACACACGCATACATTATTGTCATAAAAGACCTTTTAGCCCAAACATTTTATTCACACAATCGCAAACCTACACTAAAACAAATATACTGGAACAAAGGACTTTTACAGACACACGCATGCATAAACATTTAACTAAATTTACACGCTCGTTTGAATAAAGAAATGTTCTTCTCTTTCAAGGATTGTCTCTTTCATTTTTATCATTCGTTGCCGTTCCCTTTTTCTACC
The DNA here is from genome assembly GCA_006491835.1 of Architeuthis dux. Taxonomy (NCBI): domain Eukaryota; kingdom Metazoa; phylum Mollusca; class Cephalopoda; order Oegopsida; family Architeuthidae; genus Architeuthis; species Architeuthis dux. The sequence goes on along the minus strand of VCCN01005145.1, from coordinate 2,062,017 downwards.
ATTGATCGTATTTAAATGGAGTCATTTTTAATCCACTTTTGAAAATCTTTATTATGGAGAAATCTCACACTTAAGATGGCGTCCACAAAACCTTCCTCACAGAAGACCGGATTATCATCAATCGATTCGGCTTCTTTTCCTCAACAAATTCCTGTGGACGACGGCAAAACATCCTCCATACCATCACCTTTTGCTGCAGGTATCAGGGCATGCCCCTAACACATTAATTGAATGGGGAGGTGCTGTCTGGAGAATGGATCCTCAGGAACCAGGCTTTCAGTCTATTTTACTTGCCTTGTCCGTATAAACAATCCCAACTGTTGGCAGCAGGACCAATTAATTTTATAAAACAGAAACATGGTGGCAAATATAACAATTTATATATAAAATGTTTTATATACTTGTAAATTATATATGTTTCATATAGTTATATGATGTATCATGTTCATCATGCCAATGTTTACAGTATCTCATGTGATACAGGGTATTCTATATGATCACCTGAGGACCCATCAGCCACTTGCAAATATTGTAGCCACAAAGACAACATAATCCGCACCAATGTGGTCTGCAAGCTTTGTAAAGAACTCTTGTGCTTGAACAAAGACAGAAACTGTTTTGAGGCATACCACACACCATTAAATTAGTTGTTTTTGGCCTACACAATAACATTTTTAAAAGGTGTTATTTTTTATTGTCAATATCAATTTTTTTGTATCTATTCATTATATTGAATGTTATTCTTTAATTCAACTTTCTACTTTAATTTAAAAAAATATTTTCCATTTTTGGCCAAACCATATATGATCACTTCATAAGAGGGGGTTTTGCCCCCCATAAACAAAAAAATTTCAGCAAAACCTGCAACTGAAAATATCTTGTAATTATGTCTAGTTTAACATACAAAAAGTTTGTTTTGATATCTAAAATATTTTTAGGGCTGCCCTATAAGGAGCTAATAGATCTCAGCCAAGTAGGTTTGAGAAGGTAACACAGCCTGGCTTTTGTAAAGAAAAAGTTGGCTGTAAGTCTGAATCATTTTTGTCTTCACATTACCTGATGGAATGTTCCTAAAGAGCAGCAAAATCATTCGTTTCATTCCTTTTAATTCTGGTAAATATACCTAGTTGGCTTTGGTGTTGTATATATATTTTACTTTAAAACCTTCCCCTAGGTCCATTGAGTACACATGCCAAAATGGTTGGGTGAATCAGACTTTTAGTATTATACTTGCTTAAAGGCCATCTTCGCCAGCCATTAAATTGGATGTTGAGTCATTTCCTCTGTATTAAATTAGTTATATTGGGGGACGCCTGTACCAGTATAATAAAGGTTTGTTTGATTCGTGCAGTATATTAGTATCAAAATAGCCAGAATAATAAAACATTCACTCCCCCAAAGTGTTTTGGAAAAAAATAACCAAATTACTTCAGAACTGTATTTTCATACTACGGACGGAAAATGAGGGTCCAGTTGAGCAGTATACTTAGATTGTAAATAGATCAAAATCAGATCATTATCAGAGAGAGTGAACGTGGACACCACAAATTTTTATTTTTGCAATAGGGGAAACCATATGTGAATTTTGCACACATATGGGGCCTACTGGGATCATTTTAGGCACTGGGTAAAGTAAAAAGTTCAAAAAAGTTGTTCAACTGAAAATCGACCATTGTAAAATAATGTAATAGATAACAATAACACTGTGTGAGTTTAAAAATTAAAAGTATTAAAAAGTCCGACAGAGAACAGTTGAAATAGTGCCCAAGAACCTATATAATAATTCAGCAGTACCAAAGTTCAATATTTTTCACATGTTGACAGTTATTTACATATAAAATGTAAACAAACAATCGAATCAACCATAACTCACCATTTTTCAATTCCTGGTGTTTTGTCAACATAGCCAAATCGGTCAAGATTTGAGATTTTCCCAATTGTAAACAAAAACGTTTTTGCATATAAAATGTAAACAATCAGATCAGCCATAACACACTGACCCCCACATAGAATCTCTTCATAAGCTTACACACAAAATTTCATTGAAATATATTAAAGAATAAGAAAGTTATCCACTTGAGAAAAAGGAGACAACGAGAGACACCCATAGTGATGGATAGCCCCCCAGCATTCTTTTCCTGACGGGGTCCAAAAAACAAATCTGCACATTATTTGAACCAACAGTTACAGCACAGGGTCTCTTGCCATGAAGCAACTGGTAAAAGGCTAGTCTCACAGACCATTACTACTGTAGTGAGTTCAATTCTCACTGGGTGTCTCGACATACAACTTGACTAAACTAAGCTGATTAAACAATATCACCAGAGCAAAAATTCATAAAAAAACATTTTAGTTTTTATATATATTTTATTGGCGTCAATGCAATTCAATTCTACAAAATTTAGAAAACAGAAAGTCTGACCATCTTTGCGATCTCCACCCGTGGCCAAACGATTAATTGTGGCCACAGAGAACTCAGATGAACAGGGGGGGGTGTCATAGTAACACTATTCAAATATATTTTATTTCCCTGATCATATAAATAGAAAATTATCTTTAGACATTGTCTGAAATTTCCGTCATTGCAGCAAGAGTAATAAGTATTACTCATTTTCTATAGTTTTGGGAAGGGCAATTAATATTCAAATGGTTTTTTCTATAGTTTTGAGAAGGGTCATTAATGTTCAAATGGTTCTTCGAATGATTGAACTCCTTGTTATTTGTGTTTGTAAACAATGTTTCAGCCAATCCATTTTCGGCCTTCTTCAGGTGGAAAATCTGAGTGTGATGGGTTAAACAGAAGTTATGTTTAAAGGGGATAACCCATATAGCACTGCGTGTTTCTGTGTCTTGTCAGGTTTAGGTTTGTTGAGAAGTGGAAGCCACATCGGGTTGAAATCTGCACTTGTCTGACTAATGCATTTAGTTGACAGATGTGGCTTCCACTTATCAACAGACCTAAACCCGACAAGACAAAGACACAGAAAGGCCGGGCCATGTGCTATAAGGGTTACCCCCTTTAAACATAACTTCTGTTTAACCCATCACACTCGGAATTTACACATGAAGAAGGCCGAAGAATGGATTGGCTGAAACATTGTGTAGAACCCTATGAATAACTATTACTGTTATTGGTTTCTTGTATAAGGACTAGTTGATGATGAGGCTTGGTGATTTGACAAGACAATTGATAATTTTGTAAGTATTTTAAGAGGGGGAAAAAACCCCAACAAAAATCACCATGTACTGGGAAATAAAATACATCGAAGGGGGAAAAATATAGATATACCTTGAATAGTGCAGTTAATTCGTTCAAAATTCTTACTGTTCAAAGTCTTATAATAATGTGTTTTTTCCAGCTAATACTTAGTTACATTAAGTTACCATAACCATACTACATCAAAACCGCACTATTCAAGAAATATACAGAATCAAAGAAGGCGACATTCGCCAAGCAGGGTGGGTGCAGATGGCAGGACAGTCAGGTAAGAGAGATTTTTAAAAAAACAATAGACATTAACAATGGCAGAAGAAGGTATGAAAATATTTCTCATCTGTAAAAAATATAAAGTTGGATGGTTTGTTTTCCTTTCCTCAAAAGTGGTTTATAAAAAGTTTACTTGTATCTTCAGAAACGATTTATAAAAACCGAATGTGGTTTGGAGAAAAATTCTGTTCAGTTCAGACGAACACAACCTTAAGTTATGATCTAAAACCATGGAATTGGAGAAGTTCTGGAAATATGAGAAAGAAATTAAACAGAAATATACATACATATATTCTGATCATTATATATAGATATCTTTTGGTACTAGGGCATTTGCGTCCAGTTTTTTTGCATCCTAGACACTTGTGTCCCAATGTTTATTTTTTATCTGTGTTCTGAATTTCCATACCAATATATGTATATTTCATATTAGATATAATTTTACATATTCATGTCATTTTTTATAAAAAAGATTTTTAATTTAAAAAAAAAAAAAAAAAAAAAAATGATTGTAGATAAATTTTATTGATTTAAAATTCTATTTACAAGTCCAAACCTAAATAAAAATCCTTTTGATAAAAAAATGACATGAACATGTAAAATTATACCTAATATGAAATATACATATATTGGTATCAAAATGTTCAGAACACAAAGGATATAAAAGTCAAAAATTACATCAAATATGAAATATACATATATTGGGACGCAAATGTCTGGGATGTAAAAAAATAAAAAACAGACGCAAATGTCCAGGGATGCCAATGACCGGGACACAGTTGTCCAGGACACAATTGTCCTGTCACCATATATTTCAGGCACAAAAAAAAATTATATTTGATAAATTTCATCATATATAAAATGTAGCATCTGTGTGATTGGAATGAATAAGATCATGTAGATTTCATATAAAGAGTTACTATCAGAGTGATCAAGAGTTGGAAAAATGGCTTAAATCTCACGGGTGACTGATTTTGGTTTGCTTTTACAGGGTGCCCATAACGTCTATCTATTTTTGTTTAACTTTTAAATTCATACAAAGAAAATAGAATGTCATTTTCAAACTTCCAATTGAAATTATCTCCCTTTGACCATTTGGTGAATTTAAAATTTAAAAAAATTCAATTCCCATAAGAGTTCCACTGTGAATCACATGCAGTTTATGAAAGTAAGAGTTGAACAGTAATATAATAGACACAGACTTTATAAACACCCTGTATTTGATGTCTGACAGTACAGAAGATTAAATCAATTTGTGTTCAAAGAATAGATGCAAATATATGTACAAAATAATTTGTAAGTTCTATAAAAAGGTTTTTGGAAATCTGAAGATTCGGATATCAAACCTTGTCCTAAAAAGTCTAATTCAAACAGAGTTTTTAAAAAAAAAATGTATAATTGTCTAAAGCAATTTTTTTATTAAATGAAAAAAATTTTAGTTTCGGAATGCAACATTTTTTTTGTTTTTTTACTTGAGAACATATTTTCCAAATTTATATTGAAGAACACACAAAAAAAAGTTTTAATCCTTTTAAGCAGAAGACAAAATAAAAAATAAAATCAAGCAACACATCAATTGGTAAAATTGAACAAAACGTCTACCGAATCTTTTCATATGCTAACTGAAGTTTATGGGGAAGGATACATGTCACATGCACGTGTATTCAAGTGGCACAAACGATTGATGCATTGCTCAATTTTTGAACAGACCATTTGTACGACACGTCAGAAAAACATGTCTACTTTAAGCGCTGCGTAACAACTAAATGAAGACGCAATCGAATTGGAATTTTCTGGGGATATTTATGCTTGCCCATTGGTCAATGTCTACCATGCTGGGGTTTTAACTTACATAAGCCCAGTCTCGTTATTTAAAGGCCAAACCTCATATTTAAGCCAGGAATTGGTTACCAATTGTACAGTTTTGCACAGGGTCAAAAGGTTTCACACAGAGTGGGCAAGCCTGGGAAGCCCAGAAACAGAAAGAAGGAAGCCAAGATTTAATGAAAATTTAATAAAAGATAATCGAATAAAGTTTTGTCAGCAACAAAATAGTGTCATTATACACTGACAAAAATTGTGTTTAATCAAATGATTGCTTGCTTAGATTAAAGCATGTATCAAATGAGTTTCAACAACTTTATAACTTTAAACCCCCCCAACCAACATTTATTTATTGAATAACCTAAATTATTGGACAGTTATACTCAGTGGCGTTTCTAGTTCTTAGACGGGGGGGTCGGGTCAAAACTCGAAATGCATGTGATGAGAAATCTTCATCTTTTATACTTAACCACATTGATATACACAACTAAGTATAATACTTTACTAAATTGAATAAAATACTACTAAGTCAAACAATTTTCATATAGTTGGGCGCTAATTCACTTTCGCAACCCCAAGCAACTACAAGACTACAAGAGAGGTTATTCTCAAAACAAAAACAAAGGGAGTTATTTTTACGGCATAGTTTTTTTTTCTCGAAAATCTGAGATAATCAATCATATATTAGTTACACCCATACATTAAAGCGTATGAAAAGTGGGAGGACCAACCTAGGGGCCAGCCAAAATCCCCCCCACGTAGAATCGCCACTGGTTATATTCATCCGTTTCTATTCTCTGGTCATCGTCAGGTGTTTTAAATGTTGGCTGAAATGTTGTAACAGATAAGCTAGACAGCCAGAATTAATCGGGGGGGGGGGGGATTAGAGAAATTTAATTATCAAAATGATAAAAATAAATTCAAGAATAAAATTATTAAAGCCAGTAGAACCATTTTAACTAAAGAAAATATTAGGTTGTAACGAAAGTTCTGTTCGTTTTTTTGTTTTTTTTTACCAAGGGTTTGAACAAGATAGCTGAAATGCCATCCCTATCCTGCTGTTATAGTCAGGGAGCACATCGAACAATTCAATGTTAGCCATATGACTGTTCATCGCAATAGGAATAAGCTAGGAAAAGGGGCAACGGTTGGAAAATGGGTCCCACCTGACCTGTCCGTAGCAAATCGTCAGCAACGTGCTGATTATTGTGAGTCATTTGCATTCTTGGCAGGTCCAGGTACATTTTTTAGACAGAGTTGTTACTGGAGATGAGAAATGGATCTTTTTCACAATGCTAAGTGTCATCTCAGTGGCTCAGTCGTGGTGATAGACCTGGGCCCTGAGAGGTGGCCTTCATCTGAAGAAGATCTTGTTGGCTGTTTGGTAGGATATGATACAAGGAATCATCTATTACGAAAATTTAAAAGACGCTTACTGCCACTGTTTCCAGTGTTTGAAGACAGTTTTGGATAGAAAACGCTCATCCGAAGCGACCAGAAAAGGGGTCATTCTTAACCATGATAATGCACGTCCTTATGCAACTTGTGTGACCAAAGATCACATAGAAGCATTCGGCCGAGATAAATCATTCATCGACCATACTCTTCTGACCTTGCTCAAACTAGCATTTCTTTAGGTGTGTGCAAAACCATTTTGATGGTTAACGACTGATTTTCAATCTCTTCACTTAAAGTGAGTCTTATTTCTGTTCAAAATCAAAGGAATTTTACAAATCTGGTATCAAAAAACTTGTTGAGAGATGGAATAAGGTTATCGAAATCGAAGGAGAATATATTAAGGATTAACTTTTAACAGTCTGTAGCAGTG
>VCCN01005145.1:2032689-2043766 GCA_006491835.1 Architeuthis dux | reverse complement strand
AATGACCCTTCTCAAAACTATAGAAAATATCTCTGCAATTGTTTATTGATGTATTTATAAACACATTTTTCTCTGCTTCCACTTCTCAACAGACGTAAACCCGACAAGACAAAGACACAGAAACACCCAGGCCCTGTGCTATAAGGGTTATCCCCTTTAACCATAACTTCTGTTTAACCCATCACACTCAGATTTTACAACACCTGAAAAATGGATCGTCCAAAACGTTGTGTTTACAACACAAATAACAAGAAGGAGTTCAATCGTCAGAAGAACCATTTGAATATTAATGACCCTTCTCAAAACTATCGAAAATATCTTTTCCATTCCACTTTGTAATTCAACTATTCCAACCAATTTCAGGTATTTATGATAAATGAGGAGTCCGTTTGAAAATCAATATCAAGCAACCACAATCCTTGATCTAATTTCTGAGCTGTAGGTCTGTCTGAACAGAAAGAGAGGAAGGGGGTATTGCAAACACACAAACACAACATGCTGTTCTGCTGGGTGTGTATGTGTGTTTGTTAAGCTGCTGATAATATAACTACAACTACCTCTGTTGATGAGCCAATTTCGTTTTTTAACCAAAATGAATATAACAATTTTAGTTAACAATACCTTGCGTTAACCTTTCTAATTATGATGTAAACATACTGACACATAACACACAACACACCTTTAAATAGACTGTTAGCAAAGCAACAGGCATTTACTAGTGTAGTTCACTGCTCAGGCTGGAGGGTTATTCTACACACAGGCCCCCGCCGTCTATGGTCCTTCTGCTGTGGACTACCCCCACCAATCTTCATTCTTGAAGCCAAGCCATTTATTCATATATAATAATAAAAATAACCATAATTATTTATAAAATAAATAAATATCACAACTTTGGAAAGAAATTGCAGATCATTTCAAAGTTGTTCCTTAGATCGAGGCAGAGATTCAAATGAACGTTCTTTCAATTCCTGTGACAAAATGAAGCACGCGTTTCATTTTCAAATCTTCTGTTAATATTTGCAGGCATGAACCCAAAGACAAACCAGTCACCTCAGATATCTCATCAATGATCAGACAATGATCTTCATTGACTGCGTGGCAAACCTTTTCAAGATTTGTCATTTCTGTTTGTTAAAAGGTCGGCCAGATCGTGGTTGGTCTTCAAGTGACATTTCATATGCCATTTGTACACTTGTGTTTTACCTAAAAAAACCTTTATAAATAGTAGTTCACCTACTGCATTTCTATGGACAAATCTCACTAAATGTTGGAGGTGGCCCTCAACGAGGCGCACCCCCGGCCACCAAATTCCAACAAATCTCTAGCTATGCCTTGGGGAAGGTGGGGTTACATTGAATTTCTAAAAGGAAAAAAATCCCACAGCATCAACAATCCCATTTCTCCATAAATAAAGAATTTAAAAATACAAAAAAAAAAAAAACTAAAAATAAAAAGAATAAATAATGGTAACCAACCTTTGTAAAATCCTCACTCTGGTGCAAAAAGACAAAAATTAATACAAAAATATTAAAACAGGATATAATTTAACTCCAATCTGATTTCCGATGTTTCTTTTATATATAATATAAGCTTTTTTTTTCTGTCAAATCTCAGCTCATTTGAAAACACTTGGAAGTACATTTCATTTATATATTTTTGAATTCCAATCCAATACGAAAAATGTATTTATAATATCATACAGGAAAAGTGATTAATGGAACATTCTTTTTATCAAAATCGTGGAAAAAAATCAACAGTTATTTCTAGGATTTTTATAGTAAACTGAATAATTGTCACTAAGTATATCTCTATTAAGTATTGCAAAAGTATTTTTACAAAATTTTCCATCTCATCACATGAAGACATCTTTATTAGTAAATTAGTTCATTAGTAAATTATATAATTAAGTAGTTCATAGTTGAAAGTGGAATTCCTAATTTCAATTCGATATTGGTTCAATCGACTGTGGGAGAGACCAACAATATGGCCCTAATACAAATCTGGAAATTTCCGTGCTCCTACTTGCCTTTTAAGTAGAAGAATAAACAATTTGAAACTACATTATTTTTATAATTGTTTTACATCATAATAAGCAACATGTCCATTCGTCTGTCACACTTTAACAATAAAAACAGAACATAATTTAACTACAATCTGATTTCCGACATTTCTTTTATAAATAATATAAGCTTTCTTTTCTATAAAATCTCGGCTCATTTGAAACCACTTGGTGGTACATTTCATTTATATATTTGTGAATTCCAATACAGAAAAATGTACTTATAATAACATACAGGAAAAGAGATTAATGAAACATTCTTTTTATCAAACTGACATAAAGACTGAATTTTTAAAAACAGATCCAATTTTCAAAGATCAATATCACTAATTTTATCCAAAGTGAAGTCAACCAAAATCCTTATTATAATGGAGGAGTTATATATATCAGTCAAATCCGGTTAATGGGACCGTATCAGGACCAACAATTTTGGACCCAATAACCGGTAGGTCCCATTGACTTAAAGTTTTTCATCCATTAAACATCAAAAAGAATTTTGCATTAAGGTGGGACAACTTGCGTAAAAAACGCAACAAGTTAAGTCCCTTCACAGCATTTTTTTCTTCAAAATTGGTCCTATTAAGCGGTTTCCTCTGTATATATATATGTCCCAAAAAGAGGGAGAGAACTGGAAAATATCCTGTATATGTAAGTGAGAATTACTTCCCTTGGATAAATATTTAAAAATTCTTTTGTTTTTAATTTATATATCTAGAGGAAAAGCAGCCCGGGGGAGGGGGGATTTTTCAGCTAGTTTTCTATAATGATAATCCAGTTATTCTGGAATATTGTTGTTTTGCACCCAAGGCAACTGATAGTGGGCTACAGGTGGTTCAGACAAAACTCTTGACTGATTAATCTCCAGACCCATATTTGTCTGTTCATAAAATCGAGCAAATAAGACTCGGTTAAAAAGATGACAATGTGCTAAAACTCTAAGGGTTTTTCTAATTCAATCGCCCACTGCTTTATCAGTTGAGTGTTGACTGGTTTGTGAAGTGTCTATCTTCTGGCTGTTCTGCCATAATAACCAAAGAAATGAAGATACTCTACCATCATTCTTGGGCCAATTTAAACACATTGCTACCTTGCAACAGGATTTAAAATAAATATTTCCACCTCATCACATGAAGGCACTTTTATGAGAGCTGAAATTGACTTGAATATATCACAGGGGTTTTCTTTCCTTCATTAATAAATTATACAATTAAGCGGTTCACAGTTTTAAGTGCGAATCCCAATTTTGATGCTATTCAATGTTAGCTCATTCCACCTTTTTGTCCGTGCTTCCCAAAAATACATCCCTTTTCAAAATCTGATAATTCTCTGGAGTAAGAGGCATTGTGAAATGATTGTATTGGTTATTTCTAGCATTTTTATAGTAAACTGAATAATTGTCAATAAGTATATCTTTATTAAGTATTGCAAAAGTATTTTTTTTAAATTTTCCATCTCATCACATGAAGACATCTTGTTGAATATTTAGTCAGCCGTGGGTGGGGGTCACAGATTTGACCCCCACAGGTGTTGAAAGTTATAAACAGGATTTCGGCGAAAACCCCAAACTGCAAGGTGTCAGGGACCAGAAGACACATCCGGTGTTCAAAAGTCATAAACAGGATATCGTCTGAACTTGCAGGTGGTGGCTGGAAAACCAGCATGGGTGTTTGAACCTCATAAAAGGCACACATGCACCCTCATTAACGGAGAGGCTGAGAGCAGCTGGGCTTGGGAACATGGGGCTAGTTTCCCTGTCTCTCGTTATCTCTCTCCCACTCTTCATTCTCCACCACAACACAATGTATCTTATGCAATAAAAAATATATCCTCATATTTTTATAAACCAAGATCGAGTCTTCCTTTTTCTCTAAGTTCAGGATTTTCCTCCTGCGGTCCAAGATGGATATACAACAATCTTTATGGGAACGAAAATTGACCTGAATAAGTCACAGTGATTTCTTTTCATTTATTAGTAATTATACAAGTAGTTCGCAGTTGAAAGTGGAATTCCTAATTTCAATACGATATTGGTTCAATTGACTGTGGGGGAGACCAACAACATGGCCCTAAAACAAATCTGGAAATTTCCGTGCTCCTACTTGACTTTTAAGTATCAGAAATAAACAATTTGAAACTACATTATTTTTATTAAATTTGACTAGTTTTTACCTTCATCTTAATTTTAGTTGTTTTTATACAACTTATTAATTCGGGCCACTGTTTCTATGGCAATGAATAACAGGGAGATCGGGAATAAAGTTATAGAAACAGTGCCCCGAATTAATAAGTCAAAACAACTAAAATTTGGATGAAGGTAAAACCTAGTCAAATTTAATAAAAATAATGTGTTACAACATTTCATTTGAAACTATTTTGTCATATCAAGACTTGCAGTAACATTATCAATGTCATTGAATGAAGATATTTTGGGGGGATTTGAGTACTACTCAATAACTAACTACTCAATACATATTATTCATACAATCTTTTTTACATTATAATAAGCAATGTGTCCATCCGTCTGTCACACTTTAACAATAAAAAGTTTACGTTGAAAGCGGTTAGGATAGAGGAGAGGTCCAGAGAATGGAATCGCGACACAAAAAGTGGGGAGAGAGAGAAGCAAGGTACACAAAAGGGTAGGAAATGAAACAAAGATATTTGTTAAAGGAGAACGGCAGAACTTGGTCAAATCGAGGTGGAATTGAACACACTTTTAACTGCCTGTGAGTGGAAGATTTGGTTAAGGGCCAAGGATGGTCATTTCGGGCAACTCCCATGAGTTTTGTTCAGATACTACAGTGCCTAGGTATAATGTTAGCAAAGCAACAGGTATTGGGCAAAAATTTGGTTGATATTTCCTATGACGTATTGATTTGGTTTGTTATCAAAGTTTGGAGGTGAAAACAAATTTACCCTTATAGAGCGCAATATTTTAAAATTAATAGAAGGGAAAATCCAAGTCTTAAATTCATTAACATAAAAAAAGAAATTTAAAAAAAAAGAAAGGTATTGCACAATAATATTGTTAATCTAAGGCAGGGGTTCCCAACCTTTCCAAGTCATTCCCCACTTTTGTCAATAAGATTACTAGTATTCCCCCCCCTTCCATTTATTAAGTTGCAACAAAGAATAATTTCAAATAATAACTTTATTTTACTTATAATTAGACAGCTTCATACTAAGAATTAGTTTAATTTTATAATTGTACAGCTGCTGCTGTGTATTTGTTACTCAAAGAAAGCAAGCAAAAATAATTAGGAACACATCATTTGAAATTCCTATTTATTACAAAAAACTAAGAATTCTGCTATCGTAACTGATATACACATCAATGTGATCTCTGTTCTTGTTTTGTTTGCTACTAGTTCTTTGATTTGTGAGTCTATTAATGAGAGAGCACATCTTAAATCATTCTCAACTTGGAGCTTATTTCGAACCTTTGACTTGATAGATAGAAGTGCAGAAAACCCTTTCTCTAGACTGGACTTTTATTTTTTTATCTAATAGCTTTATTCCCCCCTTGGACTACCCAAATCCCCCCCCCCCATTGGGAACCACTGATCTAAGGTCTGTTTAATCATCTGCTTATATAATACACCATGTGTAAGTCTATATTTTTTGTCTGTAACATTTGTCAAGTGAATGCTTATTATAGAGTAATCACCCCTATTTATTTATTTTTTTGCAAATGCATACAAAACCTGGGTTCATTCCAGTTGGACATAAACTAAAAAACACTGAGCAACAGAATATTTGTTTTAAAAAGTACAATGCAATTGCAAAAGTTATTTAAACCCTGCCGTCGTTTTGTGACGGCACAATTAAACTAGTGACAAGATAATCCCAAAGAACATCATGACACAGACAGAAAGCAACTATTTTTAAAGTTAAAACTAATTAGTTGAGGAAGAAATTTAAATCTTTACTACACGACAACAACACGCAATTCACATCAAATAACTTTCAAGTTACTAAGCTGAGTCAACCAATGCAAGAACCTATTTGACTAAATTCACCGTCTTCTGACTAAGTCTTGACTATGTTGTTATTGTGACTTATAAGGTTGTCTTACCTAATGTTGGTGTCCATGCCTTGCTTTAATCTGTTATAACATTAGTATTTCTAACTTTTACCATTTTATCACCTGTAAGTCATTTTAACTCTCTTGTTGCTCTTTTAGACTTCATTTTAAACATGTCATGTTTTAGTGTCTCAAATATTAGTGTCTCAAATATTAGTGTCTCAAATTTTAGTGTCCCCAATTTTAGTGTCTCAAACTTTTACAATTTTAACATGTTTTACTGGTCTTGAATTTTGTGGCATTAATAACTCCCTTTTTTGTAACCTTTTAGTGAGAAGTGGCAGCAAGGCCTTGGTTAGGATGGCCATGAGTAAAGAAAAAAGAAAAGGAGGGTTATGCTGAGGGGGTAGTCCTTAGTTGAAATTCAATCTATTTACAATACTTTTTCATATGGATAAATTGAATAGCGGATTTTGGAACTTTACAAAAAAACAAAAAAAAACATCCACATATATAAAACACAATGTGTATCTCTCTCTTTTTTTTTTGTGTGTGTAACTTGATGACGTCACGATGTCAGATATTGCTAAGTGATTAATATGATGTGAATCGTTGCACTGCGACAACAATTCAAGAATGTGAACAACACTGTTTTTTATGTGTGTAACACTTTTCAATGAGCACGCAGATACTACACTCTGATCCTAGGCAGAGGGCCAAGGAGCCCTATGCAGAAGGCCAAGGAGCGACCATTTGATCTTAATCAGAGGACACAGATACTACACTCTGATCCTAGCCAGAGGGCCAAGGAGCCCAATGCAGAGAGCCAATTAGCAACAATTTGATTCTAGTCAGAGTGCACAGATACTACACTCTGATCCTAGACGGAAGTGCTCATCCATACTTGAATCATCCAGTCATTCTTGATGGGTAATATACTAATTATGATATAATCACACAATTGACCAATTAGCAAAGTATTAGCAATTACCTGTCAAACTACCTGATCCAATTTTAATTAAGACTTACACCCTCCCCCAACATTCGATAGTTTTTCACTTTTGATTAAACGGACAATGTCAGTATCTTTAAAACATAGAAAATATGAGGCTGTATCAAAGGTATTTTTATTTTTTCGATAGACCTTTACTCCAAATCTTATTTCCTGTACACATCTAAAGATATCTAGGGCTACTGTTGAGCTCTGTAGATTCATTTGTTCGCCATCAACTTGTATATAACACAATATAAATGCATACACTTCTTGGCGTCTTCAATTTACTTTTATTTACACTCGAACACAGACGTCTACATGCTAGGACACCAAAACTGCTAATTATTTTGAACACAGTAAAATATTAGAAAGAGGACTCCCGAAACAGGAGAGTTACACTACTGATCATCAGAAAGCTAACAGAGTTATCCTTCTTTGTATATGATATATTAACATATTGACATCTACTATATCATTAATATTATCTTACTATATAAAAGCCATTGTCATCAGTTTTGTTGATTTGTCTGTTAGTAAAGGGGGGATGAGGGAGGGTGATATTTAAAAGCAGCAGAGCAAAGGCAAACTGACAGAGAAGCAGCAAAAAGGTGGAAAGGGGAGAAGCAGGGAGATTGTTTTGTTGAAATGTAAAACTATTTATGTTATCGCTTAATTTGATTAAAAATCCAAATAGAAAGGCGATCTTTCGTTTTATGTCACCGGAAATCGTAGATCACTTTGACTTGGAGAAACAAATTATGGATGGATTGAAAGCATAAAATGGGATACAAGTACAAAATAGTTATTAATTTGGTATCATTAGTTTAATATTTATTAATTTAATATGTAATTTTAATTATTCAATATGTAATAATGGGACCAGTCGTTTTTGACAGGTTTTATGCTACTCATTATATGAGTGGCCACGCATGATAATAAGTGCTCAACAAACCATTTTTGTTGATAAAAAGTTGATATTTTGTTACTACAATGCTCAGTTTTTTTATTTTGAACACTATGAATAATAATGCAGTGTGTTCATGCTCAACATTTTTTTCAAAAACTGAGCATTGTAGCTCTAAAAATAACGAAAATATCAACTTTTTAAAAATGGTGCGTTGGGCACTTATCATGTGCGGCCACTCATATATCATTATGATATTACTAAAGAAACAAATGGATATAATTCTCCCTGGTTTATGTGAATAAATAGAAAGATGAATAAATGTTTGAAATTAGGAAGCACATATTTTATAAAATTAAATTCTTCAGCTCTTGTGATGCCATTCTGATATTTGAAAAATTATTATTTTCTCTCAAAATATTTTATCCATACGGCTTCATGAGCTTCTTAAACATCTCTGCAATTCAAATGGTTCATCAGACGATTGAGCTCCTTGTTATTTGTGTTGTAAACACAACGTTTTGGCTGATCCATTCTTTGGCCTTCTTCAGGTGTAAAATCTGTTTAAAGGGGATAACCCTTATAGCACAAGGCCCGGGTGTTTCTGTGTCTTTGTCTTTGTCTTGTCGGGTTTAGGTTTATTGAGAAGTGGAAGCCACATCGGGTTGAAATCCGCACTTGTCTAGCTAATGCATTCTCTGTCAATAATCTGGACTTTCTCCCAAAGAGGAAGATGGTCACCATTCTCTTTCCAGATGTGGTTGGCCATAGCTGATTTATCTATCTCGCCCCTGGTTATGGCTTTCTTGTGTTCCTCAAGAAGAAGGCTGAAGAATGGATTGGCCGAAACGTTGTGTTTATAACACAAATAACAATAAGAAGTTCAATCATTTGAATATTAATGACCCTTCTCAAAACTATAGTAAAGATCTCTGCAATTGTTTATTGATGTATTTATAAACACATTTGTTACAGCAAAAAAGAGATTTGTAAAAAATCAGTTTTATCCACAATCACAATTCAAACTTTTAAGTATAATTGCTTTAATTAAAAAGAAAATAATATTTGATATCTACATTTTTAGGGAAGGGTGAATGTGCTGTGCCTTAATACGTGTGCTGATTTTTATTAAAAACATTACAAACCTCATCCTCTTCTTCTTCCTGGGTTATGGAAAATAAATATAAAAATGAATCAACATTTTAGAAGCAAAGGAATTTTTTAATTCTTAAGAGAGAGAGAGAGAAATGCCAAATAACATTCTGATATTTTTGTCTCCAGCATTTGAAAACGCTGGAGACTATGATTCGTTTATGATTAAAAAATGGCATTGTTTTAAAAGTGGGTAATTTGTTTAATTTAAAATTGAATAACTCCTTTATTTTTAAAGATATTTCAATGAAATTTTGTATGAAGGTTGGGGTGGGGGGGTATGAAGACTTTAGTGTAGTGAGTTAAGGACGATCCGATTGTTTACGTTTTATAAACAAAAAAAACATGTTTTTTGGTTCCATTTCTTGACGATTTTTACTGAAATTTAGTTAGAATGTTGGGGAAACACTCAGAATTAAGAAATGGTGAGTTATGGCCGATCTGATTGTTTGTTTACATTTTATATATAATTCAAAATTGGATAACTTTTTAAATTTAAAATTGAATGATTCTTTTATTTTTAAAGATATTTCAATGAAACTTTTCAGATTTTTTAAATAATTTTTTTTCTTTTGACATATTTGATCCATAATGTTTCCAAAGCTTCCTAATTATCTCTGCAATTGTTCATCGAAAATATGTTTATAAGCACATTTGTTAATAGAAAAAGATCTGTAAAAAAACATTGCTGGTATCTACAGTTTTAGGGAAAGGTAAACGAACACGAGTGCGGATTTCATCAAATACATTACTAACCTCTTGCTTTTCTTCTTCCTGGGTGATGGAAAATAAAGTAAATAGAAAAATGAATAAACATTTCACATATAGAATTTGTTTACAAATAATCTTAAAAAATATTTGTGTGAATTCAAAAAAAAAAAATTATCTAAAATGGCAACATGGACTCTTTATAGGATATAGTATTTTATGAAATGAATTTCTTTAATTCATGTGAGTGAGAGAGAGTCTATATCTGGGCTTATTAAACTAGGGGTCACCACCCTCCTGGGTTTGTGTGAAGATAATTGTGGGTCGCACAAACATTCAAACTTAACCCTTACCCACTTGCGCAAAATTGCTACTGGTAACCATAGCAACTATAGGTCTAAGAAGATTCAGTGCCTAAAAAGGTTAAATGTGTTTATATATGTTAGAATCTGCTTCAAGGTATGTGCAATGAAATACACTGGAGTCGTGCATTTGTGTATTCATTGCTGAGAGGAAAGAGGGTAGAAAAGAACCATGAATTTGGGGGATAATATTATTAGCGCGCTCGACTGGAAGATGATTCCGAACCAGGATTTGGGTTAATGGTTGACCAGGTCATGCGGAAGTCAGAACAAAGAATATGTGTTGGACCAATCAGGTCCGCTGAGATTGTTTAGTGCGCAGTGATTTTAAAATCGGCCAGCAGTTAGTCAGTTCGGCAGAGAACAGCAAGGGGTCAACAAGCTAAGAGCTCCACTCCCACCCGTCAGGGCAGAGAAGAGAGTGGGAGGAATAAAACCAGTGTGCCTTGATTTGAACTGCTACCATCACTGTCAGTCCGATAGTAATGTAACAGGGAAAATTTCTGCGAACCGACCCTGCATATTTTCCTTGAGAATAATGTTGCGTCGTCTTTCTCTCCAGCCACGTGGGAGAGCCTTTCTCTGGTATGGACCAAAATGTTTTATTTCCCTCCACAGATTCATCTCTCCCATACATGTAAAACCGATTATACAACATCTGTATCAAGATATTACGGTTATCTTTACTTTTTATTTATGTGAAATCAAAAAGATCTTGTCCATGGGTAAGTGGTTAAAACTTGTCAAAGAATAAAAATGCAGATAATGATGAAGTTTTACATCTTGCACCACTGGGATCATTTAGCTGTTAACACGCATTTGAAAATAGATAAACCTGCAGAAATTAGGCATTTGTGTGCACAAAAGAGGAAAT
>VCCN01005145.1:1937845-1951486 GCA_006491835.1 Architeuthis dux | reverse complement strand
AGTAGCTAGATTATTATCACAATAATGAAAATAAATAGCTATTATCAATTTCTTATATTTAAACGCACCAAGAAATATCTAAATTTAGATATAAAATATCAAAGTTGGCAACTCTTTAAAGTTAAATCGGATAATTTTGGATGTCCGATCTTTTAAATTTTAATTTGGACATACACGGTGAAAAATGGACATATTTGGCAACCCTGTACATCAAACAATAATTTAACAGAGTTTTTCTTTCCAGCAGAGCTAAACAGAGCTAAAACACACGCTAAAATCAAAAAATATTTTAAAAATTATTTTAGTACCATTAACTTTATGATCTTATGATTATTTTGTGATGATAAAATTAATAGCTGTTTTTAATTTCGAAGTTTCCTAGTGCGGAATTACAATGGCGGTTATTTTGAAAATGAAGGACGAAATGTGGTCGCCGTTTCTTGTTATTTTCTGAAGAGATTTCTTTTCATTACAGGAGAGAAAATATAGCTTTAATGTAGATTATATTATTTTTTGTTTCTAATTTGATTCAGTTATTTAATGTGATCCTTGTATGTATGAAAACAATGCAGACTGCTGGGAAAAGAATACTTGAAGTCCTCAAGTCTGGCAACAACAGTGAAGAAAATTTAGGGGATTTGTTAAAAGTAAGTAATAAAACAATTCTTTTAAATAAACCTTTTTTCTTTTAAATATCAACACGAAACCTTTTATTTAATTTTTATTAGATGAAGTATTGTAAACCATTATTATTATTATTTTTGACTACTATTTAACCTCATTTTTGTTTTACTTTTAGCTATTTTTTATTAAAAAGTTCAGTTGTGATTTTAAAAAAACAACTATAAATTCAGATGAATGTAAATATAGTAAAAAATTAATAAGTCATTTTTTGTATTGAAATTTACTAGATCTCATATATTAGAGAGATACGTATATTGCTGAACATTTTCTTTATTTTCATTAAAAAAAAAAAAATAGTTTGAAAATTTATTGAGTGACAAATACTAACAAATAAAATGTTTATTTTGTTTGTTGGGTATTAAAACAAAACTCCCAACAACAACAATTTGTTTTCTGTCTTTACCAAAATTCATTGTTGTGGTCTTATCAAGCTTTAAGTGAAGCTGATTAGAATATGAAGCCAGGAAAAAAAAAATAACACTTTTCCTTAAATTATTATTATTATTATTTTTGACTATTTACTCTTATATTTTTGTTTTAGTTATTTTTTATCAAAAAGTTCAGTTGTGATTTAAAAAAAAACAAAAAAAACCCAACTAATTGAGATGAAAGTAAATATAGTAAAAAAATTAATAATGCATCTTTTAATGTAATTTTAAACCCCCATTTTTTTTGTAGCTAAAAAAAGCTAAAAAAAATCTATTAAATTATAATATATAATAATTCAGATGAATGTAAATATAGTAACAAATTAATAATGCATCTTTTTGTATTGAAATTTACCAGATCTAAATATCCTAGAGAGATACATATATTGCTGAACATTTTTTTTATTTTCATTAAAAAAAAAACAACACAAAATACAGCAATGGTTATTTTGTTTGTTGGGTATAGGACAAAACTCCTAAGGACAACAATTTGTTTTCAAACTTTACAAAAATTCATTGTTGTGTTCTTATTAAGCTTTAAGTCAAGCTGATTAGAATATGAAGCCAGGTAAAAAAAAAAAAAAAAAAAAAAAAACATTTTTCCTTAGTAAGAATAAGGAAATGTGGTTTTATTCTTTGATTTTGAATGACTCAAGAAATGTTAAGCTTTAAAATGTGCGATTAGAATATGAGGCCAGGTAAAAAAAATGTAATACTGTAACCAAATACTGAAATTTTTGTCAAGTTTTAATTCAACCAAGAGGGTGTTTTGTCCTTTAAAAAACCTCCTCTGTCTAAAGTGCAGAATAGGACAAAATCTGAAAGAACTATTGCTAAAAGGCTGTAACCTTTAGCACTTTGCATTCTTATTCAAGGGTGCTAAGATTTTGTGCACTTATTAACTTTGAGAGCCTGTAACTTGTCTATATGTTCATTTATGACTTAAATTGACATGACAACACCACTGCAAAATTCAATCACACCTTCGTTCTCAGGACAAACATTTTACTCGGCGAAAGAAGTCGCTTACACAATGCTAGAGATTGGATACAGCGCAAGAAAAACAAATACTACAGTGTAAAAAAAAAAAAGCCATAAGAAAAAATAGTATACTTAATGCATATGGCTGAAGAACAAGAAAAAGCAGTACATGACACTACATGCTAGCCCTAAAACTGCAAAGTTGACATCACCGTACATTACAATCAAGAATTTGAAGAATTTAATAAATTCCTTCCGGAAACATTTTCTCGACTCATTGAGGGGAGTGTGTGTGGGGAAGATTGATGACCAACAACAAACCTTAAAGGCTGATTTTAAAAAGGTCTGAATTTTCAAAAAACAAGTGGGTACAAACTTGTGACCAATTTAGCATAAACTTACATTGCATATTGAACCTCCTCTAAAAAAATTATTATTGGAGGAAATTTTCAAAAAACAAAAACATTTTCCCTACTCATTGAGGGGTGTTTGTGTGTGCAAAATTTCAAGTTTCTGCTATATAACCTACGCCTTTGGTAGCAGTGATTAACAGATTCAAGTTTTATTATTTTTGCTTTCAGGATTTTTTTGCTCCGGCGTTTACTTCAGCTTCATTAAAAGAACCAACTTTGGAATTCTATGGACACTTTGTTGGTGGATTCTTCCGTACTGCCGTGTCATCAATCGTGTCTTCTGGAGCCAACCCGGCCTCAATTTCCTCAATAGATCTGATCTACCCATACTACAGCCATTTCCGAAATCATGTCAAAGTCAATGACCCTGTCTTCTTACCAAAAGCCTTTCACCTAGTGTTGCTAAATATCACAAAAACCGTAAGTATTTTCTTTTCCATGCTACTAGTACTATGATATTTAATAATTACTTTGTGGAAATAATTTATTATAGTGAATATATAACCTTTAAAAAGGTCATTTGTCATTATTATAACAGTGAAGTTGGAGGCACGTGGCTACTAGCAGCTCCCGAAAGCGGGGTGCTTGAAATCCGATGAAGTAAGACTCCACCTGTGAGGAAGTATAAACTTCCTTCGCTCTTTTCTTCTCTTTGCTTTTTTCTAGGGGCTGTTTACCAAAAAATCAACATTTGTGAAACCCCAATGTTTTGATATTTCTCAAACAGGGACAGTTGTCTCTCCCAGGAATTTTACCTCAACGACCAAAGAACTATTTTCTGTCAGCGGAGTATTTCTTGTTTACGGTTGATAAAACTTCCATTTTGTCCACAAAATCTTGTTTGTTTGTCTTGCTTGTTTATCCTGTGCTTGTTCAGTATGAAACATTTGTTTTGATATCGTCCTTTTAATCCGTGTTTCACGTCTCGGTGCATGTTTTTGCTGTTGACCTTTAACCATTCGTAACCACGACAGGCGCGTTACGCTTCTAAGTATAACGCGCCGTGACAGTCATGTTATATGGTCAGCCTTGAGTTGGAGCCTTTTCTTTCAAGTATTTTCTCATTTTGTTCCGTTCCCTTCATTTCAGGTCGATTATGTTGATCATGCCCTCAAATTTGCCTCTTATTTATACAATGAACTTCAACTCGTCAATGCGGAGGACAATATCGACGTCTTTACGAATCCTGCTATTCTCTGGAACTTTGCAGGAAAACTTGAGAAGCAACCAAATTTCACGGACTTTGTTTTGTCGCTCCGAGTCCGGCACATGTCCCTCAAACTGCTGGCCCTAAAAGCCAAAAACCTGCCCTCGCTGGTCACAAAGTTGGGTAGCACCATCTTGAGGTTCCGTCAACAAATGTCGGCTTCATGCTCTAATAAATCACACACTGCTAATTTTGAATCGGCATCCGTTTGGAATAACATCATTGAAACAGTGTTGCTTGCGATAGCCAAGGAAGATAAACCGAAGGAATTTCTTCTCAACTTCCTCGAGCTACACGTCCATCACTCACGTTTCATATCTTTTTATAACAGTACTCATTCCGATTCCTTGAAGAATTTTGATAACATGCGATCTTTCCTTGACCAACACATTGATGAGGATGACGAATACACCGAGAGTGTTTTCAAAATATGTGATGCTATTCTATTCATTGGGGACGATTCCAAGAAGGCGCCAAAAGCCCTCGCTTCTATGTTTGACAGTGTGAAAGATGCAAACACCAAACTTGCGACGGCAGTAACCAAAGAGAGACTGACGTTCGGCCAGGTCTCTTTGATTTGTGATGCGTGTGGCATATTTATTGAGAGTCTGTCGCAGTACGAGCCGTTAAAAGGAGGCAAATTGAAAGCCGGTGTCCTTAAAGCGAGTGTGACACTCTTAGAAGCGTACATCAAAATGCTGCACAGTTATTATTGCTTACAACAGAAGAATTCGGCTGAGAACAAGGACAAGGCCAGTCGACAAGATGTTTACATGTGTATGAGTTATTCTATATTCATGGAAATTCTTTACACTCTTAGTGAAACAGGTGAGTGAAATTGTTTGCTAATCACTGCTACCCACAACACTGGTTTATTGCTGGGTTTAGGTTATTCATGTGTTCACACAATTATATCTATCTATGTATCTATCCCAGTATGTGTACTCAGTCAGATCAAGAAAATAGGTTCAATTGCTTGCATTAACAATTCTTAGTTTTCCATATGCAACGTTTAGTCTATTGTTAATCACTGCTACCCATAATACTGGTTTATTGCTGGGTTTAGGTTATTCATGTGTTCTGACATTTATATGTATCTATGTATCCGGACTTTTCCAAGCCTTAATGCTAGTTATTGTATTTTTTCCACAATGTTGAGATGATGGCATGTAGCAAAAAATTGTGAAGTTTATTATCTATGCATGTATATAAAAAATGACAACTGTCACCAAAACTGTCAAAATAGGTTTCTTCAGTGTTTGAGTTGGTCCGTCCGTCTGGCTGGCTATGTATCACACGTACAGGCCACACCAATAGAGCTAGAGAGCTGAAGATTTCAACATTTACTCCTTATTATGTCTAGAAAAAAACGATTTTTTTGTTTTTTCAAAATTCCCCCTCTAAATACTTTTTTTAGGGGCGGGTTCAGTTTACAGTGTAAGTTTATGCTAAATTAATCCCTTAGTTTGTGTCTGCTTGTTTTTTTTGAAAATTCAGACTTTTAATAAAATGTGAGAGAAGTAACTTATTTATTGATCACCCCTGCTGCTAAAAAAATGTTGGTCACATGACAGTTTCTATTGAGTGACTAACCAGACCTGTTTTATTAGTTATTAGTAATCATAGTTTTACTTTTCAACAAACAAAATAATCTCTTATTATGTCACGCCTTTCCACCTTTTACCTTGGATGGGTTGGGGGTTGCTGTGCTGGTGAATGGCTGGGGAAGGAAGGAAATGGAATTAGGACGTGGAGAAATTTAAGGCTGTAAAAATGTTATACTCCTTTTCCCCATGATGGACAGACCAACCAACGAACATGTATTATTATAGTTAGATGCTATCATAAGTGTAAAACAACAGGCTGCTACTGATACTATTAGTGTGACACACGGTAGGAGGGGGGAATGGAGAAAATAAAGTTATGAAGTTTAATATGAGGGTAGAAGAGAGAGAGGAGAAAAGAAAGGTAGCTTAATAAGAGGATGGGAAAGGGGAGAAAAGAAAGTTAGCTAGTATAAGAGATAATTTTCTTTCTTAATTAAAATAATTAAACGGTCCCATATGGTGTTAATTTCTATGCTAGACCTACTGAGGAGATTATTAGAGCCTAGCACGTGCACTAATTGTTTTAATTATCTTCCGGTGTTGTTCTCTACCTATTTATTTCTTATGTATCCAGACTTTAGGGACACCCTGTATATTATATTAAATAGGTTGTCAATTGTGTGTGTGTGTGTATAATGCATGCACACACACACATTATAATATCACAGAAACATCTTGTGTGTGTATGTAACATTGACTTTCATATCTTGGTAGAATTGTATGTTTGGTCAGGCACAGATCTAAGCACAATTTTTAAAAAAAACATTTTTAAATATCTAGATAAATTCATTTTTAAAATAAAAAAAAACCCCAAGTAATCATCAATTAACCTTAAAAAAAAACCATTATTTTGTTTTTCATTTAATACTAGTAAGAGGTCAGCCATCTTATTTTTTATAAATTTTTCATTTATTTGTTCTGTGGTTAATTTTTTACTTTGTTAATTCTAGTGCTAAAAAGCTACAACTCAAATATAAGTGAAAAATGACGGAATAACATATTACTTTCTTTTTGATGTTTGAAATTGGTTTTCTTTTTCACGTACTCATTCGTGATAATAAATTTACCATTTGAACCCCCACCCCACCCTGCTCAAAATCCTGGATCTGTCCCTGTTGATACAGATCATCTCTTTGCAAAAGCATAAAATCAGTTTGTCTACAAATGTTTTATATAAATTCGAATTGTTTATTTTCAGATGATTCCAATAAATGGTTACTGAAAACATCAACTGTTGCAAAGAGTTACATAAATGATCTTCAAAGTTTATCTGAGACGCCAGCAAAAACTAAAGAAAAGCATTTGGTTTATATCGGTAAGTTGGAATTTCAGATTAATAAAGCTTGACCTCGTGTACAGTACCGGACCATTTATCCAGCAAGTTTGGGGCCAGAGGTGACTCGGATTTCTGGACCAAGGCTTCTAACTACAATTGAACAAATTTCTCTGTACATGTGTGTACACCACAACTACTCAACAACTAGCCATTGTACAAAGTTGACATTCGCCAGATATATTAGGCAGTGCAGTATCGAGTTTGAAGTCTTTTGGACCAGCGGTTCTCGAGAAATCTAATAAAATAAATAAAAAATTATCTCTGTTGACTTCCACTCTTTAGAATTATCTAAATTTAGATATAAAATATGGTATCTAAATTGGCAACTGAAATACTTTGATGCCATAGTTTCGTACAACTGACGGAAAATTATCTTACATAACAATTATGGCAGTCTGCTCCACACACCATAAAGTCCAGCCCCTTCCAAACATGCACCTTTGGAATGGGCACTGCCCTAGTATAAAATAAACAATAAAAAATAAAGAACAAAATTTTATTTGCCTGATACAAATTAATCCGCTTCAAAAACAGGTTCTGTTTAATCAATATTAATCCACTAATCTTCATCTGAAGACAGTTCAACTATGCTACGAAAATTGGATGTCATAGATTATAAAATATACAAAGAAAAGTAAAAAACAAAACTGTTTATAACATATACAAATTAATACACTTCAAAAACAGGGTCTGTTTAATCAATATTAATCCACTAATCTTCATCTGAAGACATTTTAACCATGTCACGAAAATTAAAACAAAAAGGGACCAATTGGTGAACTATAACAAAGCCCCCCAGATTCAAAACTAGTCAGTTTGAAAAAATAGCCGGTTTTCTGGAAGTTGGATAAATGGTCCGGTACTGTACTTCTGAAAAATATTTTATCAATAGAATGTGTGGGACACATAAAAGAGAAAAATATTAATTAAAAAAAAATGTATATTTGTATTCTACTGTTGTATATTTTTTCTGACCAATTAAAAATTTGTTTGTAGGTCAGTGGCTGAGGAAATTTGGCCGCTTATGTTATAATCAAGGACACAATGAGGCAGGTATTGCCATCTACAGACTGTTGTTGGAGCAGATGAAATCTCAAGATTTATCAGAAGAATCAAATGAACAGGTGAGCGGGCGTTTGTCTTTTTGTCAAACTCCAGCACAAAGTCAGGAGTTGACTTTGTTTGCCTCCCGTAACAAGAACAACTCTCGCCAAAATTTGGGGTGTAAACCGATATGTAAAATCTCCATTCCTCTACCGAGATAAACTGACAAATCTTAGATATTAACGAAAATTTATCATACAGATACGCATGAGCTTATTTAATTCTAATAAATGAATATAGAAAGAAAAAATTTTATACAATACAAAAGTTGCAGTAATCATCTTCAATCGGAATAGGGGTGGCGTTTGACCCTGCAGCAGCTAGGCTTTTAGTTTTAGTTATGATGTTGAAATTTGTTAAATCAGCAATTGTGAAGCAATGTTTAAATCTTATCACATTTTTTTTTCTGTTTTAATTGCACTAGTCCATGACCCATTGCTTTGCTGATGATTATCATAAGATGGCTGCTACTGATACTATAAGTGTGACACACTGTAGGAAGGTAGAGAAAAGAAAGTTAGGTAGTTTAAAAAGAGGGGAGGGAGGTAGGGAAGAAAGGTAGTTTGATAAGAGGGTAGGAAGGTTGGTTGATTGATTTGTTTAGCGGCATATCAACCCTTGATGGGTCATTTAATGCCAAAATCAGTTTAAAATTCCGAAAGTCGGAGGTTTTAAAAAAAAAAAAAAAATAGTCTTGCAACTTTGGTGAAAGAACAGGTGGCCCCTGTTTAGGTTGGCCTTACACCTCTGCAGGGGATGCAGTCAGCGTATTCTAGGTGCCAGCCGACAGAGCCGAGGGTAGGAAGGGAGGGGGCTACTGATACTATAAGTGTAACAGACATGGCTCTTATTATATATACTAGAATATTACCCGTCATACGACAGTATTTCAATACTGGGAATATACTTATACATTTTGGATGATATCAAGTTTTCTCTTTACTAATCATCCACATTTAGCTGTCCCATAAAACCTTGTAAATTTAAGCGGGATTTCATCACTTAGGGGTAAGGAAAAGTGACTCAACATTCACTTTACAATTGAACTTATTCTACAGACGCATGCTGTGAGCAAATGTATTTTTTACTATATTGTATAAAGAAAGAAATTTTTTTTTTCAAAAACCTGTTAAATAATTGTTAAAGTGAATCCTAATTAAATAAATGCTACTTTATTTTTGGAAGCGTTTAAATTTTTCTCTTAAGAGACATGATCAAAAGCAAAGCGTGGCATGTTTTCAGTGTTGCAAAGCCACAGACATCGGCTATTATCATTCATCGGATCAGTTTAATTTTTGTCTTTCCACCTGTCTGTCTCCACACAATATTTCCGAAAGTTCTGAATGGATTTCACTGAATTTTGGCCGCCGAAAAAGGCAAGAAAGTAAAATGAGGTGGAATTGAACTCACTTTTGAGTGTCAGTGAGCTGAAAATTTGGTTAAGTGCCGGGATGGTCGATTCAGGCAATACCCAATGCTTTAGATTTTCACTCTTAGCAACAGTATTTCACTAGTAAAACCAATTTACATAACCAGATCTTCTGTGACACTAATTGTTTGCTTTGTTTTTTCATAAAATTGCTTTGTTTTTTCATAAAATTGCTTTGTTCCTTCATAGAATTGCCTTGTTTCTTCATAGAATTGCTTTGTTTCTTTCAGAATTATCTCAAAACCCATGAATATCTTGCCGAGTGCCAAAAACGAAACAATGACTGGGATGGATCATTTGAAACTATTCTGTCTTGTATATTAATTGGATCTGTTTCTGCCTTTTCCACGGCTGTCAAGATTTGGCTACGGGTAAAGAAAGAAGCTGTCAAGGACTTACCGGATATTGTTAACAAGTAAGTTTTACTTATTTCTAAATCTGTAGCCTTTATGCTAAATCAGTAGCCTTTATTCTCAAACTGGAGTTGACTTTGTTTTCCCTTGGTAACAACAATGGCAAGAACAATGACCCTCACCAAAATTAGAACCCTTCAATGCAAATTTGGCAGGCATCCTTATTTCAACCCCACTAGAAGATTTATAAAGAAAAATTGAGGTCACCTGATCCCCCTTCTCCCACAGGCCACCTTATTTTTTTTTCAGTTTACATCTAGAATTGCCTCAAATTATATCTAAATTTTCGTGCCATTTATCTAGAAAAATATCTAGATACTATTTTATTGTCCCCTTCCATGACGATCACTTTGCAGCCTTTTGGCTAAGATCAAAGTGTAGTATCTTCAAAACCGCCAAGTTGCACAGGATATATGGTCGGGAGGCAATCACCATTAGCATGCTCAGGATTCGTCCTGAGAAGCTTTTATCCCGGTCCTCATGGCATCTGTCTCAGTGACAGGGATTTGGGATTCTCCCCCCTCAAGTCTCTAGTCAAGGGGACATGGGATCCTCCTCCTCCTACTGAATTTAGTACTAAATGACCCACCAAGGGTCGATGAGCCGTTAAACAAAACAATCAATCAAAACCCTTCCATGACCAAATTTAAAGATCTTTTTCAGTTAAATGAAAATTGTTTTTACAAAAGTTGAAATATTTTCAAAAAAAGCTAAGTCATTTAAGCTTCAGTCAAAGTGGAGTTTGACCCTGAAGCAGCCAGTCTTGTTTTGACTTATTTTCTCTTTAAATAACTGAATAACTCCTTCTGTTTATCTGTTTGTTACCTCTAATTGGTACATTGTATCCAGATATATTGGATTATAACTTAAAGAATGCCTAAAAGATCTAGGTGATTTGCAACTTAATTATAATAGTGTGGGGTCTGCTTCTTCGCTCACCCCCCCAAAACTCAAAGGGGATAACTATTACATGCTAATTATAAAGTAGTCACCCGTATTTATTTATCTGCAAATGCATAAAAAATCCAGGTGCAATTGGGCCTTTAAATTTAATGTTCATCCTAGTCACATCAGATTGCACAAATTTTCTCTCTAAGTTTGACCCAACAGATCACAGGGTTATCTTAGTATTACTCTATTTTCTTGTCTATCTAAAACGTATTGCAACTTTGTAATGTTCTATTTAACTCTTAAAATCATGTTGAACATTTACTAAGTACATAGCCCAGTCCTGTAATGAGCAGAAAATGGCTAAAAATGTTTTTTCTTCAAACGTTTATAGTGTCTTTACTTGTGGACAGATTGTTGTGAAAATTGGCAGAATTGCAAGAAAGGCTTTGTTTTTTAATGTGATGTCATCTGTGCTAAAAATAATGTTACGCACACGTGGTTGTTGATTAATTATATAATAATAATAATTAAAAAAAACAGGTGAAATCATTAAAGACAAAAAAACATGTGTGTTTGTTAGTAATACGCATCTCAAACACAAGACGTGTTTTTCAATGACCTTTATGCAGCTTATTTATGAAGAAATTCACACAGGTATGCAGGAATTCCATCTACTCATGTGGGCACAAAATTAAGAGTTCTGCATACAAGTTTGTTCTGGATCTTGCCATTTTTAATTTTTTTCACCATACATTTCTGTATTTCGCTTCTATCTGTCCACACAATATCTCCAAAAGTTCTCAATGAAATTCTGTGGAAGGGTGGACAATAGGCTACGAAAGAAGTGATTAAAATTTGGGATGGATCCACACACAATAACTTAATCATAATTGAAAGAAATGTGCATTCACAGTTGTCCAATTTTAATTTCAAAATGGCCGCCCTTAAAGTACATAGAAAAACTGGTAACAACTTTTATCTTAATCTGGATGGTTTTTAGATATGATTTAACCTGGTTGCCAAGATTCTACCCAAAATAAATAACTCAAAAAATGTGCCAAAACCCGATATACTAATTTCAACATAGCATTTGTAAATTATCACATTTTTTTCTTCTGAAATAGGCAAGATCCACTCATTTTAAGTTTCGAAGAACTATATGATGTACTAACTTGATAGAAAGGGGGACCCCCTTTCTGTCGAGTTAGTACTTCATAGTTCTTCTAAACTTAAAATGAGACTTTCTTCAAAAAGCGAACAGTTGGCCTAAAATAAGGGTCTTAGCAACTGGACTAACAATAAACAACACTGATGCAAGCCTTTACAAAACAAAAGAGCTCATTATGGATCTTGTACAACCAGTTGTTTTTGTTGCTTGTTACCACATTTTTGATTTGTTAATGTAGCCATAATTATTAACCATAATTCTTTTTTTTTTTCAGAACTTTACAAACTTTAATTAAAGACAATAAATCTGTTGTTGAAAAGGCTCAAATAGATGTAGCAGCCCTTCTGCAATTAGAATGGCAATCAATACAAAGTACCAGGTTAGTCACACTTTGATTTATTTTTTTGTGCTATTTCAATTTATTTTCTAGATAAGAATGATCGTATGTTATTGTGATTATATTTCTTTTCTTGGAGATTTCAATTAAATATTGTCTGTAGACCCAAAATAGGTTTTTAAATGTTTTTAGATTTAACTTTAGGAAAATACATTCACGGTTTGACCTATAAGCTTATATAAAAAATAAAAAATATGATAAAATGCCTTTGTTTCATCTCACTGGTTAATGATTAAACTTTTGCTGGTACTATCTTTGGCACTATGTTAATAGTGGGGTGGGGGTCCAGGGCGTAATATGCATAAAAGTTATCTCCCTTGCATTATTGTATTAAAATAAACTATTTAAATATTGAATAACTTTGTAATAATTTAATACCCAATTTTATATTGGGTATTAAATTATTATTAAATTGTTTTGTATTAAAATTATTGAATGACTTTGTATAAAATTGTGAAATCAAATGATGGATAATTTTACATCCGACAGAATATGATAATTATAATGACATTTATTAGTTGAGAACCTACATTTGCCCAGTGCTGGTGTGAGTGACTGCTAAACGAGTGGCCTTTATTCACATTTACGATTTAGGCTGCTCATTTAGCAGTCGCTCAAACCAGCGCTGGGTAAATATAGGTTCTCAACTAATAAATATCTTTATAATTATCATAAAATTATTTATTGAATTATTGTTTTTGTATTAAAATAAATTGGGCTTTTTTTTTTCTTTTTTTTTAGTTTTTAACATAATTATTGTGTTTCATAAGGGAATTTTCGTGTATGTCCACACCCTCAAATTAAAAAAAAATCTTGCTAGGGGAATAACTTTGTCTTTTACGCATGTTACAAAGTGGACCCCACTATTACCATAGTACTCTATCTTTTTAAAAAATTTAATTGAATCTTTTAAAACCTTTCAGACCTTCTGACCTTGCATAGATATTAAGTTTATTTTAAATTAGTCTTGATATTACAAAGCAGAAGTATCAAAACTATAGATGCATTCATTCTTGTATTGCAAGTATTATTAGTTATTATATCTTCTAGGAGATCAGGGTGTTAGCCAGGAATCTGATTTCCCCACCGTTTTTATAGGATTGGGAAGTTTTCAAAGATTCACATTTTTTTTTTTTTGTATTTAAAAAAGCAAAAAAAAGAAAAATGACCAAAACAGAGCTCAGCTTAATTGGAATTAGGTTTCTATTGGGAATTAGCACTTAAACAGCTAGTGCGAACGCTGGCTTACACTATGGTTTCTGCTAGTTCAATTATGGGTGTTACGTTGTTGTTGTAGTTGTAGTTGTAGTTGTAGAAGAAGAACAACCCATTGGAAATTCCACGGATGTTGACAACTAAGATTATCCCTTATCTCATGCCTCTTCTCTAAATCCTTTGTCCGTATCATATCATTCTCTCCCTTATCCCTTCCAATCTTCGTTGCCTGTCCATGTTTTTATCTAAATGGTACACAAACATGGATTGGTTTAATGTGCAAGAATCTTCCTACTCCCCCCTCAGTAAACTACCTTTTTTTTTTTCTCCCCTCTCTCTTCCTGCCCTGTTCTTAAACTACCAAAATT
>VCCN01005145.1:1872966-1887012 GCA_006491835.1 Architeuthis dux | reverse complement strand
TTTTTCCGACTTTTTAATTGATCACCCCCAACACAGCATATACAGGTGGTTATGTTTCATAATTTCCCTTGGAATGCTAGTGACTTTTGTGTTTGTTAACTTGTGATAAAATAAAGTTACTTTGGATGCACCGGTTCTTGTGTGATCATTGAAGTTAGGCAACGTTGATCCTGGTCAGAACTTAGGTGGGTGACTGCTTGGGCATACTAGGTAGCGTAAGCGAGAATGGTGAAATGAGTGACGCCACTTCGGGTGCTTGTCACTTCTAACTCTATTTCACATATGGCATGCCGACACAAGAGAAACTTGTGATATGGGAAGCCTGGGGAGAGACAACTGATGCCGTAGCCAGCGTAAGGGCGCTAGCTAGAAATACACATGAAATTATTGACTTATAAAAGAGAGGTTGGGTGCTTGTCCTCGAGTAATAGTTACTGATCTAGTCTAGCAGACTATCGCCACTGTGTAGCGAGTTTGATGCACACTGGGCGCTCTGCACTTGGGGCCCTGTGCCAGACTAAACTAAGCTTAGTAAATACCCAGAGCACTTCCGATTTATTAGGTGTTGCGTTAAAAGTTATCCCCTTTTGCAGTTTGGTTGGAAAATAGTAGTTTTTGATCAGTAGGGACCTCTGAGGTTAACGCCACCTATCCTATGTTCATCCTGGGGTAAAGTTACACTGATGGACACATTTTCAGCCCCCAGGGTGCAGCTGTTTGGACGGCCAGAAGACTTATACAAGCAAGCAAACAATCACCGGCTTTATAGTACGTTGGGTTTTCCGATGCTACAGTAGTTACATCTTTAGTTTTGTAAATCAGATATCATTCCTCACTTGGGGTTCTAAAAATCCCAAAGACAGGTGTATTAGGTCACTGGCCCCTGATGACATTGCAATGCTCATATCTTATCATAAAATGTTTTGAATGCATCAGATGCAAATTTGTCAAACTCCAGGACAAAGTCAAGAGTTGAAAATTGTTATACAGGTTCTTAGGCACCCATTTACTGAAAATATATAACTTATTTTTAACAATTTTATGATTTGAATAAAACAAAAATCGAGTATCTCTGAGTTAACTATCCTAATAAACTAATTGCCACTCTGGTAGTTCACCATACCATGTTACATCGGCTGTGAGAGACAAACTCTCGACCGTTTTCTGCCGGGGACCTTTTATAATTTAAAGATTGTTTTGTACATTTCATCAAGTTACAACACGTCTCCTTCGTAGCTTTCGGTTTAAACCGCATCCAGATGCATAACTGTGCAACGGCTAAGAAAAGGCACACACGCAACTGATTCATGTTGGTGACTATTTTCTGTATTTTAGCTTTATCTAAATTCAATTTCTCACAGTTTTTCAACTCTTAACTCTGCACCATTTGTTCACTATGTAACATTTTAACAACTCTGACTTTGTCCTGGAGTTTGACCAAAAAAAAGAAACAACTAAAACATCTTTTCATGAGAAATTCGTCTCTGATGCATTCAAAACATCTCGTTGTTAATTTGGCACTTTTAAATGAACATTTTAACAACATACTCCATGCAAATGTCACTGTGTTGATGGCAGATTCAGAAGCGAAATTGAAAGAACTGTTCGACAAGATAGTCATTTCTTCTTACTTTCGTCGACTAACTATAAATCGTAATAAGACGGAATGTATGGTTGTGAGCAAAAGGGACAACCCAATGCGTGAGTTAAGAATCGGGGACGTCAAAGCAGGTGTAAAAACTATCTTGGTAGCGTGGTAACAGACGACGGAAAGTGACACAAACATCCGAAGATGCATAAGAATAGCAAAAGATCAAGTATGGATCAAGCACCCCTTAATTGACAGAATTGAAACGGCCACATTTTGTCTCGACACCGGATGACGTCACTGAAACGTCAGCAGTCTTAAGATAAACAAATACGATGTGTTTTTAGGGAAGATCGCAGCTTTAACTTTGCATTGACCTTTTTTGACAAGTTTAGAATTAAAAGAGTGAGATCGAAATTAATAATTGCAAAGTTTTTTTTTTCTTCATCCAGTCCAGAAAAATTATGAGTAAAAAAGAAAGAAAACAGAAGCATTTTTAGAGTTAATTTAGGGGTGCTTGATCCATACTTCATCCGAAAGAGGCTTTTCAGAAACGGGAAAAAAACAGAAAGAGAGGAAGGAAGGAGGTTAATGCTAATATACGAACGCAAAATTGGTGCTAACCAAGTCCTGTATGTGTGTACGTGAGTTCGTTAGGCTGCTGATACGTCGAGAAAAGAAGAAAGACGAGAAAGTAAAATGAGGTGGAATTGAACCGCCAATAACATTTGAAACGGAGAAAAGAGGGCAGGATTGCTATGTGATGTCTATTCTCCTGTATCTAACCATAATTGAATTCAAAATAGCCAAAGTTCAAAGTATACAGACTAAACGAGATGAATTAATTTAGTCTTTAGAAACTATAAACAACCACACTATAAATAAGACTGACAGAGCGGTGACAAAACAGAGTGGCCCACAGATACGGACCAAACGGTCATCTCCGAAGCCTGCCTCGACATCCCCCCTCTCTCTCTCAATTTTATGGGAATGTCTGTGTTTGACAAAAATTCAAGTATATTCCTTTACAAGAAAAATCGTCTCCGTCTCGATCCATCGTTGCGTTCCAGACCAATTCTTTCCAGAGACCAATCTCTGTCTTCCCAAAGTCCGGACACATTGTGCGACCAGACACCGCCCACAACAAGTGACGAGACCAACCAACTGTCGTTAAACGTTTGTCGCCAACCTCCAAGAAGGTGATAAAGTTACACGAAGACAAAATTGGTACTAACCAAGTTCTGTATGTGTGTACGTGAGTTCGTTAGGCTGCTGATACGTCGAGAAAAGAAGAAAGGCGCGAAAGTAAAATGAGGTGGAATTGAACCGCCAATAACATTGGAAACGGAGAAAAGAGGGCCGGATTGCTATGTGATGTCTATTCTCCCGTATCTAACCATAATTGAATTCGAAATAGCCAAAGTTCAAAATATACAGACTAAACGAGATGAATTAATTTAGCCTTTAGAAACAATAAACAACCACACTATAAATAAGACTGACAGAGCGGCGGAAAAACAGAGTGGTACACAGATACGGACCGAACGGTCATCTCCGAAGCCTGCCTCGACACCAATTCTCTCTCTTTCTCTCTCTCTCTCTGGAATGTCTGTGTGTGACAAGAACCTCTGTAGAATTACGAATAAACAGAGTATATTCTTTTACAAGAAAACTCGTCTTCGTCTCGATCCTTCGTTACGTTCTAGACCAATTCTTTCCAGAGACCAACCTCCGTGTTCTCAAAGTCCGGACACATCGTGCTCCCTGACACCGTCCACAACAAGGAGTGCCAAAACCAACCAACTGTCGTGATAACGTTCCACGAACACAAAATTGGTGCTAACCAAGTTCTGTGTGTGTGTGTACGTGGGTTCGTCAGGCTGCTGATACGTCAAGAAAGTAAAATGAGATGGAATGAACCACCAATAACATTGCAAACGGAGAAACGAGTGCCGGATTGCTACGTGATGTTTATTCTCCTATATGGCAGTGAATGTTGGACAGTTTCGTCACAAATGGAAGAAAGACTTGAAGCAACAGAGATGAGGTTTTTATAGACGATTGGGCAGAGCATGTAATAAATGAGGAAGTTTTAAGCAAAATAAAAACTACACAGAAACTGTTACTAACAATAAAGAAGAGACAGTTGGAATTGTTGGGGACGTATAATGAGGAAGGGAGGCTTACAGAACTTAACACTCACGGAGCGCATTGAAGGCAAAAAGGAGCAACGGTAGGAAGGGTTTTAGTCCGGGGCCAGCAGGGTTTACTGTGCTATATGATCCTATGTATAGGGTACCAAAATGTTCCTTAGGATGACCTCTTTCAGAAAAAAGATGTTCACAAGAAAGGTTTTGGGAAGAACTACCTCATTTGCATAAAACAAAATGGCCGCCAGCACACATCAAAAACACCCCAGAATTTCATATCTCGTCTCGTATCTAAGAACTTCAAAAGACTAAATCATGGTTTTCAGACTTGAGGAATTCAAAAATACACTTTATTTTACCAGAAATAATTAATTTAATGGCATTTCAATATTTTACAAGGAAATTTCAAGTATACTTTGTAGGCCAAAGTCTATTAAGGAATAACAAAGTTATCCAATTGTGAAAAAGGATACGATGACGACAACGACACACAGACACCCATAGCGAATGATAGTCCCCAGCGTTTCTTTCTGCCGGGGACCAAGAAAAAACAGGGCGAAATTGGTTGTGTTGTGTGAGTGGAAATTTTGTATGGAGATAAATGTCAACATAATTAGGTCCGGTAGAAGATGTTTCTATTATGCCAGAAATACAATTCCGGAAAAAGTCATAACCTGTCAAAGTCACTAAAACATTAGGGGGGGTGGAGGCATGTTGTCTCTTGAAGAGCTGAAACAAAACTAACCATCATATCCTCTTGCGAGTTATAATTTATGCTGTCAGCTTGTGATAAACTAAGAGTGTATGTAACTAGTACAGAGCCAGTTCCAAATGTACATGTTTAGAAGGAGCCGGACTTTATGGTTCGTGGTTTTCGTTTAATGTCCTACAGGAAGCTACCGTTTTAGAGACATGTTACAGCGGTAACACTTGAAGAGACAGAACATCCTTGTGTTTTCGTTTAATGGCCGGCATGAAGCTAGTGTTATAGAGATATATTTATTTTTATTTAATTTCTCGAGAACCACTGATCCTAACAAATTCAAACTTGACACTGCACTGCCTTGTGTGCTAATATATCTGGTGAATGTCAACTTCGTACAATCGAGTATTTGCGTTGCACACACACACACACGCACACACACGAACACACACACACACATATTTCTTCAATTGTAGTGAGATTAGATGCCCCCTTTAGCTTGGAGAACTAGTGTCAGTTGTAATTAAAGATAGAGTTTATGGAATCTAGAGTGCGTGGAATGTTCCTTAAATGAAACAATGGATTTTTGTATTATACAAACAGATCTGGTTAGCCACTCAATAGAAACCGTCACATGCACGTCTTTTGGCTGCATGGCTTGTTGAGGGTGATCAATTAACAAATTGGAAAAAGGGATGATCAATGAGTAAATTACTTCTCTCGACTTTTGTTGAGCAGTTATCGCTAAAAAAGAACAAGCGGGCACAAACCAAGGGATCAATTTAGCATAAACTTATATTGCAAATTGAACCCCCTCACTAAAATCTATTTAAGGGGAGAATTTTTTTAAAAAAGAAGTCTTTTCTAGATATAATAAGGAGTAAATGTTTAAATTTACAGCTCTCTAGCTCCACTGGTGCGGACTGTGCACGTGATACATACATAGCCAGCCAGACCAGCTTAAAAACTGAAGAAACCTATGTTGACAGTTTTGGTTGACGGTTTCTAATACAAATAGTTTTTTATGGAAATATATACATATATATATATATATATCGTTAGAAAGAGAATTCCCAACGGTGTATGTTGCTAATTTGTATCTGATGGGCTTCAAAGGTTACAGCTCAAAACGTGAAGCTAAGTATTCAGCATTTTACGAAGAAGACTTCAAGTACACAGTCCAAAGTCTATGGATTATGGAATTAATTTTTGATGGAGGTATATACATTATATATCGTTAGAAAGAGAATTTTATCAGCTTTCTAATGGTGTATCTGTTACTGTTACAGTCCCAAAACTGAAGCAAGGTTTTCAGCATTTTACGAGTACACAGTCCAAAGTATATGGATTGTGGAGGTATATACATATGTATATATATCGTTAGAAAGAGAATTTCCCCAGTTTTCCAACGGTATATGTCAATTTATATCTATTGTGCATAGAAAGTTACAGCAAAAAACGTGAACTGTGTACTTGAGGTTTTCTCGTAAAATGCTAAATACTCAGCTTCACATTTTGGGCTGTAACTTTTTAATCCAAACAGGTATAAATTGAGAACATACACCATTAGAAAGCTGATAGAATTCTCTTTCGAATTTTGGTAAAATAAAGTGTATTTCTGAATTCCTCATGTCTGAAAACCATGATTTAGTCTTTTAAAGTACTCAGATATATCAATTGGCAGACGAGATATGAAATTCTGTTTTCTTTTGTTGGTGTGTGCTGGCGGCCATGCAAATGAGGTAGTTCTTCCCAACTTTTTTCTTGGTAAGATCTTTTTTCTGAAAGAGGACATCCTAAGGAACATTTTAGTGTTATTGATACTATTGTTCGGACTGAGATCCTCATCTTGGTTCTCATTTCCACAATGTAGGATCATGGCGCCGGTGGGGGGGGGGGTTGCACTGTAGGCCCTGCTGACCCCCGGACTATTTAGGAAAGTGGATGGCAAAACCAATGGCAGGAAGCGTAAAGGAGCAAAAATTGCTGAAAGCGGCAAAGGAAAGGAAGTCGCGGAGAGCCATGAACGCCCGCATCCTGAAGGGACATGGCACATATAAATAAATAGATAAAAAGAGAGAGAATAAGTTGGGAGACGAACTGATCTGTTAAACCTAGACAACTCACTCTCACAAGACCTAACGTAACACCATTTGAGAGCCGGAGATACTACCGGATCAGGAATCCATTGAAAGAAATGCATCTGTGGAGGTCAGGAAGTATCTCTTCGCAAAGATATGATGTTACGTTGGGGGGGGGGGGCGATGTTGAATGTGGAATTGTGTTGTTTGATTCGATCGATCAACTGCTGATCAGTTCTTTGCTTGATTGATCTCAGCCGTTGATAAAGTGTCCCCCATGTCATCCTAGCCAACTTTCTGTGGAATTGAGATTCAGCAATCCTCTTCTAACCCTAACCCCCGGAGATGCCGGGTAGCGTAACGGTTCACGGCACAGAAAACGGAATCAGTGAACCGAGTTCAAATTCATCGCTTTTTTTACCTCATTAAGTTTATGAGTTGAGCATTTTTTACTATGGAATCTATAGGAAAATTAGGAATTAATAGCGTTGTGTACTTAGGAATTAATAGAAGACCTATCAAGTCTCCCGCATTTCGGTTTTCAATACACTGAAATTGCTGTTTTAGAGCTTCTAGAATTGAAAGTTTTCTTTTTTTTAGGAAAGCTCCCTCCTGAAAATGTCTAAACCTTTCCAAGTCTGTAATAATATTGTTTAATTAGGAATTAATAGTATTGTTTAATTAGGAATTAATAGTATTGTGTAATTCGGAATAAATAGTATTGTGTAATTAGGAATTAATAGTATTGTGTAATTCGGAATAAATAGTATTGTATAATTAGAGATTAATAATATTGTATAATTAGGAATTAATAGTATTGTATAATTAGGAATTAACAGTAATGTGTAATTAGGAATTAATAGTTAAGCCATAACACAGCTCAGTTTTGATCCATTGAGCGCTTTTCGCTCTAGACAGCCAAATTCCAAATTGGCCCCCGTGTGGGGTGTGTGTACTCCACGTTCAGAATCACTGGTGTAGAGCTATGGAAAAAACGCGCCCTCCTCCACCTCCATTTTTTTAACAGCTTCATTAGATTTTCAATAAGGTGCACTCTCGGGAATTTTTTGATGGTGGTGATATGAGGGGTGGGGGTTGCTCTCTCTTCTCCTCCGCCCCACTTCTGTGAATCCCTTTTCCTCCCTGTTTCCTTCTCAACTTCCTATTCTTCTCCCCCCCTCCCCCGACACACTCCCACCCTCCACGGAAAGAGGACATGGAGAGAAAACACCGGGTGGGAAACAGACTTACAAAATCAGCCATTTTCCGGCTAGATCTGGCAAATTCTTTTTCAAATGCAGCCGATAAAAATCCACGATATTCGATTAAATCTGGTAAGTTTAATAAAAGTAAATGTACAATTTTTATCAATAATTTGTTCTGGAGTTTTAATATACAGTTATTTTATTTGATAAGTGGGCTTTAAATGAGTATATATACATATATATAATATAACACTTTTAGCTATAAAGTTAGCTGGAAATGGAAATATTTAGCTTGATTTCAGCCATTTTCAAAGACAGATTAATGGTAAGTTTAATAAAAGTAAATGTACAATTTGTATCAATAATTTATTCTAGAGTTTTAATATACAGTAATGTTATTTGATAAGTGGGCTTTAAATAAGTATTTATAACATTTTTGGCTATGAAATTGGCTGGAAATTAAAAAGATCTAGCCGGTTTTAGCCATTTTTAAAGACAGTTTCAGCTATAAATAATAAACTATACTTGGTAACATTGATGGCAAACACCGGATGGGAAATAGGCGTACAAAATTAGCCATTTTCCGGCTAGATCTGGCAAATCTTTTTAAAATTTAACCGATAAAAATCCACGATAGCCAATTAAATCTGGTAGGTTTAACAAAAGTAAATGTACAATTTTTGATTAATAATTTGTTCTGGGGTCTTAGTGTTTAGTTACTTTATTTAATAAGTGGGATTTAAATGAGTATTTATAATATTTCTGGTTATAAAATTGGAAATTAAAAGATCTAGCCGATTTTAGCCATTTTTAAAGACAGTTTCAGCCATAAATAATAATCTACACTTGGCAACATTGATGGGAACGGTCGTCTCGTGCAGAACAGATAACGGAATTCCTCCTCGCACTGGGTGCATCGCAAATTGATCGCGATGACGTCACATTCATTCTTCGGATTACCCCCCCCCCTCCCGTTTCCTTTGGCTTATCCGGGAAGAGGCGTGACGTCATAAGCTAGAAAAGCATTCGGAGAACGCATACTTTTGCCAACTCCATCGTCACTAAAAAAATTTATGAAAATCATTTCATATATAGCTCACGGTGCAGAGGAGTTATCTGTGAGAAAATCTTTAACCCATTCCAAAATTTAATCAATTCATCTTCAGCCCATGGCCCACCCTTCCACAAAATGTTATTGAAATTCATTGAGAACTGTTGGAGATGTTGAGTGGACAAGCATGAGTGAATACATAAATGTATGAAGAAAAGAAAATGAAAAAATATCTCTCAATCGAAAAAGGAATACCTGGATCCGCCCCCAAATTTAACCAATTCTTCCTTACCCATTAATGGCCTACCCTTCCAGAAAAATGTCTTTAACATTCATTTAGAAATTTTGGAGATAGACATATAGCAACGATGCAGGGAAGGTACCTGTAATAATACCTGGATCCTCCCAAAGATTTAATCAGTTATTCCGTAGCCATTGCCCACCCTTCCAAAAAATGTCATTGGAATTCATTGAGAACTTTTGGAGATATTGTGGTTTCGATAAACGTCCCTATTCACGTTCTGTGTGTAGTGCTGTGGGAACGGCGTTCCCTCACTATATACTAAAATTCTCTATTTGAACAATTCACTGATAAGAAGAATTAGCCAGTAGGTGTTAAAATACTCATCCTACATGGCCTCAAAACGTCTCTGAAATTGGTTAAATTTTCAGACTTAAAGCCTCCCACCCCAAGAGCAGGTAGCCCTGCGTTCTCCCATTTCCCCTTTTTAGCAGTGCACCACTGCTTCTAACACTTATTATTTAGAAATCATCAGCCAAAACAGTCAACATAGGTTTCTTCAGTTTTTAAGCGAGTCTGGCTGGCTACGTATGTAACATTTACTCCTTATTATGTCTACAAAAAACTTTTTTTTTCTTTTTTTTAATGAAAATTTCCCCCAATATAGGTTTTTTAGTGGGGCGGTTCAATTTACAGTGTATGTGTATGCTAAATTGGTCCCTTAGTTTGTGACCGGCACACGCTTGTTTTTTTTGAAAATTCGGACTTTTTTTAGTGATCATCGCCCAACAAAAGGCGAAAGAATTAAGTTATTCATTGATCACTCCTTTTTTCCAATTTTTTTAATTGATCACCCCCAACACGGCATGGTCGCACGACGGTTTCTATTGAGCGACTAACCAGACCTGTTAAACGTAGGAACCCAAACTGCTTTATCATTTGTGTGACAGCTGAACAATTGAGTTTTTCTGTTTGACAACCAACATCTTGGTCTCCACCCCCTCCTCCACTCTCTTCCCATATTCCCAGGGGGTCACACAAAAAGGTCGTAGTACCACGATGTCCTTTCTCGATTTACGTTCTCATCTCCTGCTTTCAACATTCGCCTGACATACGCTGTCTCCAACTGTCTCCTCTCGTGTCCACACCTTCCTCCATGCGAAACCAAAGTATGTCAGGTTTAAGCCATGGGACCAGCGTTGCCAACTCAAAAAATATTTTTGACAGTTTGACAGCCAAAAGGCGCTAAATTTTTTTTGAAATGTCCAAAAACCACCAAAAAGACGCTAAAAATGGTCAAAAAGGCCAGAATGTTTTAGGCTCAACGCGCTAATTTAGCGCTCTTTGCACTGCCAAAACAAAAAACGCGCTAAATTGGCAACACAGCATGGGACCAACAGTAAAATGTCATTTTAGTTTGACACTAGCTGAACTCGTAGAAATTCCACGCGTGTTGACAACTAAGATTCACCATTATCGCATGCTTCTGCTCTTCTCTCACTCTTTGTATCTTCTCATTCTCACCCTTATCCCTTCCAATCTTTATTGCCCATGTTTCTTTTAACCCATAAGAACTCAGACCCATTTCTACTTGAAAGAACATTATGTGGGATTCTGTGTAGGCAACAGTCACGTGACTGCACCAGGATGTTCAATTAGATGTCACATAACATTTCATGAGTTAAAATCAAGGATAAAATATAATATTATATAAGAGACTGCAAATCGATTAAATTGTATGTGACACCGGTGTCACCGTGGGTTCTTATGGGTTAATGCAGACTTACAAGATCTTCCTACCCCCAGTAAACTACCTAACTTTCCTTTCTCTCTTCTCCCTTCCTACCATCTTATTAAACTACCTAATCTTTCCCTTATGTTTTTACTGAAAGCGTAACAATCGAACGCAGGTCGGAACAAGCAGAATAACATTATAGATCCTTTTACGAAAAGCAAGAGATTAGCCGAAAGCGCTAGAAGTGAGCAGGACAAGAAGATACCCTGAATGCCTACTGAGAGGCTTTTCTACAGACTCTATTTCTATGTCAATCTACATTACAATAAGCAACGTGTCCGTCCGTCTGTCACACTTATGTCTGTCACACTTTAAACATAACATTTTTATGTTGAAGGGGATGGGGGTAGAGGAGAAGTTCTGAGAATGGAATCGCAACACAAAGATCCCCGAATATGGTGAGAAGAGGGAGAGGGGGTAGGATAGGGTTACGTAAAAGGGTACGGGTTGAAACAAAGATATTCACTGAAGGGGGACGACTGAATTGGGTCGTAGAGAAAAGAAGAAAGGCAAGAAAGTAAAATGAGGTGGAATTGAACTAGGTACTAAAGAAATAGAGCAAATGCCGAATCACTGAATCGGAATTGATAGCTTGCAAGTATTTAGCGCGGGGCCCTTGGAATTGCGGGCCCGGTGGCATTTGCTACTTTTGCTAGTTAATTAATCCGGCACTGACAATAAGTTTGACAAAAGAACGGTCATTGTGGAGTAAAAATGCATTAGAAAAATTAATAAATATATTGGAATAAAACATGGGTTTTGTCACTAGGACTTGAGGTGGAACCTAATGATCCACGTCTAAAAACAACTGGATAACTTTCAAGAAAATAGGAATCACTCAGAGAGCGTATACCTCTGCCACGTCATTGTCAGGGGAAGTAATTGCGCATGGATCCGCCCCAAAATTTCATTGAGAACTATCGTGTAGACAAACATGAACTTTTGGCGATATTATGTGGTGTGCACATATAACTATGATGGAGGGGAGGTAATTGTGCATGGATCCGCCCTAATTTCTATCTTTTTTTTTCTGTTCCTGGGTAATAAGTGTTATTTTCTGATTGATTGTCTATAAAAAAAAAGGTATATATGTCAATTATTCCCTTCAAACTTTGCTTTTGCGACCAGGACAGTGATAATTTGAAACCTACTTATTTCTAATTGGACAGATTTGCACAGTTTTAATCACATGAAGTAAGAAAAACAAATACATATGAATATCGCTATCTTGGCCATAAAAGCAAAGTTTCAAGGGGATAATAGTCATTTTCTATACTTTTTACACATAAGCAATCAGAAAATAACACTCACTACCCATGAACAAAAATCGTGTTACACGCTGTAGTAATGCCTGTGACTGTGTGGAGATTCGCACAACAACCTGTGCGTGATTCTTTTCTTTTTCAAGTGGTAGAGACGATCCCACTGTCTCGGCAGAGGTATGCGTTCTCTGCGTGCTTTTTAATTCTTTTCTGTCAATAGTTGTTCTTGTTTCCCCCCTTTTTATGCTATAACTTATCTTCCCCTCACGTTCTCTCTTTCTGCTGATGACACTTGGCAAATTCAATGTTGAAATACGCTTCTTGATATGATGACAGAAAAATCGATTGAACAATAACATTAATTTAATTGGCAAAGAAGACAGCAGCCAATTATGTTCGATGAAAGATTAGACCCTAAATACCCACTACCGGCTTTTAGAATGTTGCTGTCGCAGAGATAGGGGGGGGGTGAAAACGCCCCCGGGACCTCAGTGGAGGAGGGCGCCAAAAGCTTTATAAATAATAGTTCATCTACTGCGTTTTTACTGACTTTTTACAATAACAAGGATATGTTTGAAGAGTGTGGTAACAAAAAGCGATAAGCGCCGTTTAAAAAATAAATGCGTTTAATTAGATTAAAAATCAAATTCTGGATTTGAATTTTTTAAATTTAATTATGAAGACTGCATATGTATAAAAAGGTTGTAATAAAATTTAAAAAATTCAAATTGAGAAATTTTTAATCTAATTAAACACATTTTTTTTAAATGGCGTTTATCGCGTTTTGGAACCACTTCGTTTGTACACACATGAATTGCATAAATAATAATTCAGCCTTTGGGGTTGTTTTTCACCAATTGAATGATAGCGCAAGTCTATTTATTGAAAATTGTCCCTTTTCATCAAATCTCACTAAATGTTAGAGAGGGCCCCTTCAAGAAGCCAAGCCCCCCGTCCCC
Organism: Architeuthis dux; assembly: GCA_006491835.1. Lineage (NCBI taxonomy): Eukaryota > Metazoa > Mollusca > Cephalopoda > Oegopsida > Architeuthidae > Architeuthis > Architeuthis dux. The sequence continues at coordinate 1,873,977 of VCCN01005145.1, read as the reverse complement.
CAAATCACTAGTTATCCCTAGCTACGCCACTGCGCTGTTGTGTTAGTCTGATCTCTCTTCTCACGCTAATAATTTAATTCATGAAAATGACTAATTTGTTTAATTCTATCTTTTTTCACCCATTTTTTCTTCTTTCATGCAATGGCGTATTCAAACACTCGTCGAATTATGAGACGGAAAGAAAAAAAATTCCCAGCGGGCTTATTTTCCCGCGTTTTTTTTTTGTTAACTTCGTTGCGTGACCAATGTTTCGCGCCAAAAAAAAAGCCGAGCCAGCGGGAATTGATAGACGCACTGGATCGGTGTCAAATTGTTACTCGATCTGTGCGAATTCTATGCACCATCGATAAATGACGTGCGGGAAAATCGGCTCTAAATAAAAATTGAAAAATTATAAAAGGCTCAAGTCATAATCGGATTCGTCGAACGGAAAATCAGGTTCAGCAATAAATGAAGTCGGCTGGCAATTCTCTGATAGTTGGTGGGGATAGGGGCGTAGCTAGAGATTTCTTGGGGGGCGTGGCTCCTTGAGGGGCCCGCTCCAACATTTAGTGAGATTTGCTATTGCATAATGTCAGTAAAAATGCAGTAGGTCAACTACTATTTATATAATTTCGGTAGACCAGGGAGGAGGGGGGTTTTGGCTCCTTGAGGGGCCCCCTCCAACATTTAGTGAGGTTTGCTATTGCATAATATCAGTAAAAATGCAGTAGGTCAACTACTATTTATAAAATTTCGGTGGACCATGGATGGGAGGGGGGCTGGGGTAAAATAGCCCCCGAACCCCTCCCATCAAACTACGGCTCTGTTTGTGGATAAAATATTTTGGCCTAGGCTTTTTTCGGAGATATTCAAGACTTGTCTCAGTCGGTAAGAGAGACACCTACCAATCACTTGGTCGTGATTTCAAATCACTGTAGGGAAATGTTAACTTTATATATCGGTTTGGTTTAACGTGACGTAATAGAAAAACAGTGAAGGGTTTATTCCCCTAAATTAGGTGAGGATTGT
>VCCN01005145.1:1773976-1784166 GCA_006491835.1 Architeuthis dux | reverse complement strand
CTACCTAATTTTTCCATTCAGAAACAATTGCTATTTGCCAAAAATTCTCTCGCAATTCATGGCTAAAGATTGAGACAATGTTGTGTTTATCTACCATGCAGATACAAAATCAAATGAGAAATAAAAAGGAGTTCATGTTTTTGATATACCAACGTTATCAGCATATGTAAAGACACTCTAAAGGAACAAAGTGTCTAAATGAGGAAATACGATAATGATGATTATTTCATTCTAATAAATAAATACATAAAATTAACATTTCCCTACCGTGATTTGAAATCACGACCAAGTGATCGGTAGGTGGCTCTCTTACCGACTGAGCCATACTGACAAGTCTTATGTATCTACAAAAAATTATGTTAGAAATACGCAATATATATATATTTTTATGATTTTTCATTTATTATATATACAATACAGAAGTTGCAGTAATCATCTTCAGCCGGAATAGAAGTAGGAGTGGGAGTTTGGCCCTGCAGCATCCAGGCTTGTTTTTATCATAAGCCACTGTAGCTCAGTAGTAAGTGCCTGCCTGCCACACATGCAGTTTTGTATCCTGCTGAACACAATTAGAAACTGTCAACATAGGTTTCTTCAGTTTTTAAGTTGGTCTGGCTGGCTGGCTGGCTATGTATGTCTAGAAAAAACTTTTTTTTTTTCTGTATTTTGAAAATTTCCCTCTAAATATGTTTTTAGTGGGGGGAATTCAGTTTGCAATGTAAGTTTATACTAAATTGTTTTGTTTGTGTCCAGGTGCATCACACTTGTTTTTTGAAAATTCAGACTTTTTTTAGTGATCACTGCCCAACTAAAGGCGAGAGAAGTAACTTATTCATTGATCACCTATTTTTCCAATTTTTTTTAATTGAACACCCCCAACATGTCATGCTGCCAAAAGACATTGGTCATGTGACAGTTTCTATTGAGTCACTAACCAGACCTGTTTTTATGAGATTCAGAAATAGTATTAAAAATAAAATCTTTAATTAAGGATGGTGTCTAGTTCTTGTTTTCTAATTAATTAAATTATTAAATTAAAAAAATAAAAATGACATTTGTAAAGAAGAATTTAAATGGGAGAATTCAGGGGCGGATCCAGGGGGGGTCTTCCAGGATCTTCTTGAAGACCCTCAGAATTGTTATTTATACTGTTTTCTGAGTGTCTTCCGAGTTTTAAATCTTTTTTCGTCTCAACACATGACAACCTTCAAGACCCTCAGAATTTTTCTGAAAATTTTTATTTAGCTTAATTTCCGTAGCTGATATGCCCATGTTCCCCCAGACCCCCTAAAAGCTACCCTTCCCTCCTAAAATGTTGGATCCCATACAATATACTTCTTTCCACTAGTTTATATGCCTTGAAACGCTATTTTAGCCAAATCTTGGATACATAATTGTCAATTGGGAAGACAGTCTGCTCAACAAGCTAGGTCTGCCTCCCCTGGAATTTACCATATTTATTTGAGTACAATGTGATATCGAATATAATATAATTATAATATACTTTCTGTAGCTAAAATTCAGTAACATTAGAAACCGTCAGCCAAAACTGTCACCATAGGTTTCTTTCAGTTTTCAAGTTGGTCTGCCTGATGGCTGTGTATATATCATGCATACCAGGATGCATCAATGGAGCTAGAGGGCTGAAAACCTTTTTACATTTACTCCTTATTATGTCTAGAAAAAACATTTTTTTGTTTTTGGAAAATCCCCCCCCTAAATAGTTTTAGTCGGGGGGGGGGGGCAATGTGCAATGTAAGTTTATGCTAAATTTTGAACATTCAGACTTTTTTAGTGATCACTGCTCAACAAGCAACTTATTCATTGATCACCCCTTTTTTCCAATTCTTTAATTGATTACCCAGAATACGGCATGCTGCCAAAAGACATTGGTCACATGACGGTTTCTATTGAGTGACTAAGCAGATCTTTATGTATAATCGTTATCTTTCTGTTCAGTTTTCGTCATCCTTCTTCATCCAGAACCAATGAGTTTCCTTCTTGACCGTTGCTTGGATATTCTTCATGATATGATGAGTTTTTCTTTTCTTTTTCTTTCCTTTTTCTTTCCTTTCAGGCTTATTGATCTCTTTTTCCTTTCTCTCCGTTAGATTAAGCGCTGTCTATATTTCTTTTGCTTGATATTGAGGCCAATGACAATCACATTGTGAACTTAGTAAATGAAGCGTCTAATGTTGAACGCCAATATAGTTTCACAGTGCGTTTCGAACATGTTGTATCAAATTAAGGTCCTACTTCTCCATGGCAACTACTCTGTGAGAATTCTATTCGGTTCATCTGGCTAATCTTCCATTTTTATTGATCGAAGCGATTGTAACAATTCTTGTCTGAATTCTGTTTGACGGGATGTATTAATAATTGTGTATGGTATGGTCGGACTATTTTCCTAGGTGAAAAGGCTCACGATGCCGAAGCTCATCATCTGGGTGGGCTGGATGTGAGCGTTTTTAATTATTTCCACAAAGTTGGCGGAGTTCCGTACAAACACCCGACGAAGGCCGTAGGGGTACACGGCCGAAACGTTTTGAATAAATAAACATATAGACAAAGAAAATAGTCCAACCATACCATAGTTTGTTTTACCTTGCAGCACCATCTAAAATGGCAAATTAAAATAGTTATTTTAATTAGGGTAAGTGTAACTTATGTTTGGCACAAGGCCACAAGTATAGAACACCCAGTGAGGATTGAACTCACTACTCAGTAGTAATGATCTGTGAAATCAGCTTGCTTACCATTACAGCAACACGAGACACCTATATTTTTCATTTATAGAATTTTTAATGAAGCTTAGCTTTATTTAGCACAAGGCCACAAGTGTGGAGCACACATTGAGGATCGAACTCAGTAGTAATGATCTGTGAGACCAGCTTCCTAATTATATTACTCCACAACAAGATGCTTGTATGTATTTATTAAGCTTATATTAGTTTTGGCACTAGGCCACAAACATAGGGTAACCAGTGAGGATTGAACTCACTGCTGTTTTGCAAGACTAGCTTATTGACCATTACCCCACAGCAAGGCAATATCCAATTTAATAACTTTACTTTGCTAATAAAAGTTCTGAATGTCTGTGTACAGAATTTTAAAATGGTCTTTCCTGTTCTGTTGCTAAAATGTAAATTCACGCCAATAATCTTATTACAGGAATATATTGAATTGTGCGGGTTTTGATGTAGTACGGTTGAGTTATTGCTGTACATATTAATGTAACTAATTATAAGCTGAAAAAACAAACACATTAAATTATATTTTCTATAGTTTTGAGAAGGGTCATTAATATTCAAATGGTTTTTCGGACAATTGAACTCCTTCTTGTTATTTGTGTTGTAAACTCCCTCTTGTTATTTGTGTTGTAAACACAACACAAATAACAAGGAGTTCAATCGTCCGAAGAACCATTTAAATATTAATGACCCTTTTCAAAACTATAGAAAATATCTTTACAATCAGTACTGACCTGATATTATCAAAGAAATACAGAGAAAATGTCACACAAACACGCCTGTGTTTCTAATCACCTCACCTTCTCAACAAACCTAAACCTAAACCTGACAAGACAAAGACACAGAAACACCCGGGCCATGTGCTATAAGGGTTACCCCCTTTAAACATAACTTCTGTTTAAGCCATCACACTCGGATTTTACACCTGAAGGCCGAAGAATGGATCGGCCGAAATATCATATTTACAACACAAATAACAAGGAGTTCAATCGTTCGAAGAACCATTTGAACATTAAATACAATACAGAAATATTTGGAACAAATTAAATGTACTAATCGAGATATACATGTATATAAAAGCTGTTGTCACCTTTTTGTTTGTTGGTTTCTGTCACACTACAGCAAACCGGAAGGGGAAGAAGCAAACCTTGTATATTTGTGTTTGCGTATGCTAAAGCAAGCAGCTATGTGTCTGTGAATTTGTGTCTACATCACTACTATTACTACTGCTGCTAATGTCTCCGTAGTAGGACAGAAAACAAAGACGTCTCTGATTGTTCATGACTAAAACTGATGTTTTTCTCATATTAAAAAAGAAATTTGTTTTTCCCTCCAATCCTGTTGCTTTGTTTGTTTTTTTTTTTAATGTATTTTTTTAATGTTCACATGATAACATTTTATAATGAGATGCCCATAGAGCATTATGTATATAAGTAAATATGCACTTTTTGTTTGCAGTAAATACATTTATATTAATGTGTATTTGTATAATTTATCCAATTTAAATATTCCATCATTTTTGACGGTTACTGTGCTAGTTTTATATAATAAGTTATGGTATTTTTTCTCAAATTTCATATTTGAATGAATTTTCTTTTGATTTCAGAGATCCAGTTATTCCTATATTCAGCGACACAGCAGTAGCTCCGAAACAGTATTTCATGATTGGTTGTGGTGGATATTCAGAGATTTGCCTTTCCAATATTTGGTTAGTAGAATTAAATTTCTTATATTGTATGTGTGTGTGTGTGTACTTATACAATGCTCACCCATTATAACACGGGTGTTGGGGTCCACGAATGCCAACATCGCGTTATAACCGAACCGCAAATAATTTTGCTATTTTTGAGCTAAATCTAGCTATTTTTGTGCTAGATTAATATTTTGGGGGCCACCATCCACCTGTGTTATAACACGAAACCCACTATAATGAACCATGTTTATAGTGGCTAAAAGTCGCTAGATTAGTATCACAATAATGAAAATAAATAGCTAAGAGTGGCTAGAACTGATATCCAATATATCTAAAAACAACAAAAAATATCTAAATTTAGGTATACAATATCAAAGTTGGCAACGCTGAGTGGGGCCTTAAATCGGACAATTTTGGATGTCCGATTCTTAAAATTTTTAATCAGAGATTCAGCGCAAAAAACAGACACAATGTCCGAAATTGGACTTATCTGGCAACCCTGGTAACAATGTTGTTGGCCTGAGTGCTTCCTAGTTTATCTACAGTTTTTCTTGCCCTATAGCAAGCATAGGTCACTGGAGGCTTATAATTGTGTGGAGATAGAGAAGCAGCCAGTTGTTATGATAGCTTAATGTTATTTACTCTTGAAGATTACATGACCTGTCATGAGGCAAAAGGGAGGTTGGAGAAAACTAAAAAACAATCAGATCAGGACCTTGGAAGTCCTCAGTATCTCATATGACATTTTGAAGTGGACAAAAATAATAAATTACTTTTACCAATTGATACTCCTTCAGACACTCAAGTCTTTTATAGAGGACACAGCCCATCAAGTGTTCTTTATCAGCCTCCCCACTACGGCAGATTTGACACAAGGTCGGATTAGGGTGGGGTCCTGCTCATTAGAGAACATGCAGGCAGGAGGGGTGGGGATCCCAAAACCCCATGACTAGAGACCTGAGGGGGGAGAATCCTCAAGTCCCTGTCACTGAGACAACCCATCAAGTGTTTTATTCAGGGCTGTGGAGTCGGACACAAAACACGCGACTCCGACTGACTCTTCTGGCTTTAAAATGGTTCAAATTGGTTAGATTTTTGTGCATTTTAGCCATTTTCTGGCCAATTTCTTCAGGTAACCTAAATGAGTTTTCGCTAATCTACTAACACTTTTAATAGATGTACAACTGCTGTCTGCAAGGTATCCAGTCATTAATGAAAATAGCTAATAGTGGCTAGATCATTATCATGATAATTAAAATAAATAGCTAATAGTGGCTAAAGGTAGCTAGATTATTATCAAAATAATTTTTCAGCATTTTGGCCATTTTATTCAGGTAACCAAAATGAGTTTTTGCTAATCTATTAACACTTTTAATAGATGTACATGGTCTGTCCGCAAGATATCCAGTCATTTATATATTAACGAGAAAGTAGACTACCTAGGGTGATGGGGCCTTAGTCCCCTTCAGAGTACTCCCTTTAGGAACCACACACTTATCCCTGGATTTCTTCCAGTTTTCAAAACAGCCTGCAAAGTCCTCTTTGGCTATGTTTGACCGTTGTGTTTTATTAGATGGCTAAATTAATCACCTCAGTTATGTGTTCTTGGACCCCAACACCTGTGTTATGGGGGCAACGACTGTATTCACTCTAATTCAGCAATAGGTCAATAAAACACAACGTTGTTGAAAGTTATATACAGGATATCGACAAAAATATTGATTCTAACAAGTTTCTGTACTGAAGGACGGACAGTGATTCTAGCAGTTCAAAAATCAGGGCACCTGCCCCCCCCCCTCCTTCACCCTTCGCTTGTTGACCTGTTGACCAGTCGGACCCCTGACTGATTCTAAACTGCCAGCGATTTTTAAAATCACAGCAACCCTTAAAACCACCCTGGTTGGTTGAATGCATTTTCTTTTGTTCCCACCTCGTTGGCCGCTTGACCCAATTTCCAGCCGCGGTAATATGATATGGGCCCCTGGTCACATACGTCCCAAAACATGGGAACACACACAACCAATCAGAGTGTATTTCAGTACACAAGTCCATGTCAAAGATCATCACACCATCAATGGAAACACAGAGAAAAGATATTACAAAGTGCATTTATATACATTTTATCGCCGGCTGATGTCTGTGGGATTTCTAAATATAGCACACCATTTTTTTATACCGCTATTTGAACTTGAAATCTATTGGCAAGACAGATTTCAAAAACTAAATCTATTAAACAATTAGAATAATATATTTTTGGATATAAGTTGCCTAGACATGTTAAAGATAGCAATAGTGTACAAAGTTTTAAAAACCATTTAGTTAAGTTTAGAAATTCTGGAAAGAACATGAGCTTACAAGGACATTTTGGGGAAGAGAGTCTGATCTGTATATTGTTTATATTATGTATATTTGTTTGTGATTTCATGAATTTTATTTTGTTTTTAAAGTTGATGTGTAAATATTGTGTATAATTTGGTGATGCCTAAAGAGGCATACTAAAATAATAACATAAATTTTGGAAAAATAACTTATTTTCTTATAACTTGATTTCTTCTTTTTCATTATTGTGTTAATATTAATGGAATTTCAAAAAATGGTCCACCATTCTTTAATATCTCTCCTCGAACTGGAAATCTATTGAAAAGACTATTAGATTTTTTTTTCTAATCAAATAATATATTTTTGGAATAAGTTGCCTAGTCATGTTAAAGATAGCAATAGTGTACAAAGTTTTAAAAATAATTTAGATAATTTTAAAAATTAGCGAAAAAACATGAGATTACAAGGACATTTTTGGAATCTGTCAGATAAGATTTTCAAGAGAGTTTGATCTGTGAATTGTGCTAAATTGTAAGATGTTTGTATTTATGTACATTTGAATATGTTTTTTATGAATTTTGTATTTGTTTTGAAGTTGATGTCTAAATATTGTGTATAATTTGGAGATGCCCAAAGAGGCATAATAAAATAATACATTTTGGAAAAATAACTTATTTTCTTATAACTTGATTTCTTCTTTTTCATTATTGTGTTAATATTAATGGGATTTCTAAATATGGTAGACCATTCTTTAATATCTCTCCTCAAACTGGAAATTTATTGACAAGACAGACTGCAAAAACTAAAACTACTAAACAATTAGATTTGTTTTCTAATCGAGTAATATATTTTGGGAATAAGTTGTCTAGTCATGTTAAAGATAGCAATAGTGTACAAGAGAGTTTGATCTGTGAATTGTGCTAAATTGTAGATGTTTGTATTTATGTACATTTGAATATATTATATTTATGAATTCTGTATTTGTTTAGAAGTTGATGTGTAAATATTGTGTATAATTTAGAGATGGCCAAAGAGGCATAATAAACTGCAAGTTCAGAATGTGAATTTTTTCTCTTTTTAAAAAATGTTATTTTCTATTTATGTTTACAGGTCAGAGTGGTTGATTGTTACCTCTTAGAAGGAGTTAAGGTGCTTCACAGAGTTGTTATGGCAATGCTTATCTTATTTTCAAAGCATGCAGGTAAGGAGCAGGGTTTTTAGGGTATTTACGGGCCTTCAAATACAGTTTATCCAGGGGTGGGAAACCTACAGCCCGCTGGCCAGATCTGTCTTGTGAAGGGGTTTTGACTGGCCCGCAAGCAAATATTGGGATACTCATAGACATAGGAGCAAGGGGGACAAATCTGGGCAAAACAGTGTAAAATTTTGGGCAAATCAGTGTAATTCGTGCAAACGTGGAAATTTTCAGGCAAATCAAATCCTTTGCTCCCCTTAACTAAGAGTTCCCATACGCTTATGGGGATACTATGCTTTAGTGATGTATCGGAATATCAATCCGGTCAGATATCCGGTGCCGGATTCACAAAAGATTATCACTGCCAACATGTGAATCTGGTGCCAGATATCCAAACGGATTGATATTCTGGTACATCACTACTATGCTTACTTTTTACGTTTTAAAGAATCTTTGTGACCTTTTAATATATCCAAAAAGATGCCTTGATTGAAATAACTTGCGACTAAATTGAGTTCTTTGATTACTAATTGGCATCTTGTTCAAACGCAAATGATTTTCTAACATTCATTATCTATTGATTTGAAGAAAATTCAAACAAGACGTACTTAAATGGATAATTCCCATATTTCAAGCTTTTTTATGGCATTTATCTGGCCCACCATCCACTTATTAATATGCGATTCGATCTGCAGAGGCAAAAAGGTTGCCGAATCCTGATTTCTATCTGTTGGTTTTGTTATTTTCTTTTCTTTTTTCAAAGAATACCATCTGCTAATTATTGATTTTTGTCTAGTCTATCTTCCATCACATTTTTGTTGTTTTTACATTCTACTAGTGATGTACAGGATTATCTATCTGGTTGGATATCCAGCACCAGATTCACCAAAAATTATCATTGCCACCATGTGAATCCGGTGCCGGATATCCAACCGGGTTGATATTCCAGTACATTATTACATTCTAATAAACAAGTAGACCCTGATGGGAGCCGGTCTGAAATTTTATTGAGACTACTTCTTTATTTCCAATCCATACTGCTTACTTAAGTCATAAAAAAAACAAACGCGCTTACAGTGTATTATAAACTAATGCTTAGCCTAAAATATCGGGCTTACAGTGTATTATAAACTAACGCTCAGCTTGAAATATCAGGCTTACAGTGTATCATAAACTAACGCTCAGCTTGGAATATTGGGCTTACGGTGTATTATAAACTAACGCTCAGCTTGAAATATCGGGCTTACAGTGTATTGTAAAATAATGTGTTTTAGTTTTTGTGTTTTAAAATTTGCAGTGACTGGTTTCTTAGAAAGTATAAATAACTATGGCTGTACTTGGGGGGTCACATTATATAAGAGGATAAAAAACATTACTGATTTTAGCTACAAAAATGGGGTGGGGGGTGTCACATTATATTCGAGATCGCATTGTACTTGAGTAAATACGGTAGAATTTAATTTTGCCTGCACAACTGTACAATTTAAATACATTGAATGCAGTGTAGTTATAAATATAATAATAATCTTATTGATCCCTGTTGACAATGCTTTGTGCTGCTCTTGCTTGAGCAGGTAAGGTAGTTATTGAAGAGTGGTTTGGTCAAGTGCTCAATCACCCACTCTCTTCTCAGTCAACCATTGTAGAATGCTATTTGCAAGATATTTTTTATTCAAAATATCTGGCAATAAGACAGAGCACAGGGAGAAGTGGATTCATGCCTTTCCCCTGGGCATAAGCAACCTCAGCTTAAATTTGAGCTCAGTTTACTGATTCTGTTTTTGTCAAACTCCAAGACAGTCAAAGTTTTCTTTACTTTCCTATTTAACAAGAACAAGAACAATCCTCACCAAAAATAGGGGGGGGGGATTGAAATGACAAAAAAAAAGTCTGCTCGGATAGTATAATGGTTAACATGTCTGCCTCGCATGCAGAAGGTCCCGGGTTTGATTCCCCGTATGAGTGAAGAGTGTGGCAAACTCTTCATTAGGACAAATTTCCCTGTGCACTCAGCATCTAATTGAATACATTCTAAGCTGTGTGATTCGGGTGGAAAAGGAAGAGAAAGATAATGCTCCTAGATCAGAATACTGCACGAGCAAAACATGGTCGCCGTTTTATATTCAACCGATAGCAGCAACTTAAGATGCAAGGGAGACAACTCTAAAATGAAAGATTAACAATAAAATCAGCATTTCACTACCGAGATTTTAACACATAATGAAGATCTATA
>VCCN01005145.1:1760726-1773966 GCA_006491835.1 Architeuthis dux | reverse complement strand
TATGTATATATATTTCATTTGTTTTTATTCCTATCTTTTTAGTTAAGCAATCTCCACAAACTGGCCTTTCTCCCCAAGCCAGTATTCAACAATTTTGCCATAAGCTACCTGTTAGAGTTGATAAATTCATTAAGGTAAGTTGTAATGTTTTAACTTCTCAACATTTTCTCTTCCTTTATATAAATCCCTGTTAAGACCAGGAAATATTTTAGTATAGAGTGTCATTGTATTGACCGTATTTCTCGGCTGACAAGACGCATTTTATTTCCTGAAAACTGCCCTCAAAAATCCTCCTGCTTCTTAACACTCGAAGGTCAAGTTCTGGGGAAGAGTTTGCCAACCCTCACAAACCCCAGTATGATAAGTTACGAGGGATGTGCAAAAGTAAGGTACAAACATTTATTAATCCAACATGTTTAACGGTCTTGATTATGTTTTTATTCACTAACTTTTCTTTTTAGAACAAATTGTGGAACAGCCAAAGACAAAGATTTTATTTATCTCAACATTAATTGCTAAATCCACATGAACAAAATTTAAATTAATTTGAAATTTAATTTGAAATAACTTTATTTTTTTTATGTAAGTCTTGCTATGAAAATTGAGTTTACGAAAATCACATAATATACAAAGGGAGATAACTAGAAATTGACTAAAATTCACTTGAAAATGACTACACCAGAAGTAGAAGAGATTTTTTAAACATATCCAAAGTGTTTTTTAAAATTACAATTTTTTTTTTATATACCGTATTTCCCAGCTAATAAGACATTCGGAATAGGTAAGACGCATCCTATAATTAGCTAGGTATTTATTTTAAATACAAGGGATGTCCAAAAAGTAAGGTACAAACATTTACTAATACAACATGTTTATTACTATACAAATAAAACATTGTGCATATGTTACAAGTACTACTATGCTTCTTTTCCACATAGTCGCCATCAAGATTGATGCACTTGTCCCATCGGTGCACAAGTGCATAAATACACTCCTCCAAGAAGGTGGCGTCAAGCGTCTGGAGCCACACTTGCACCTCTGCAACAACAAGCGTCATCTGAGTGGAACCGCATCCCGGATAAATGTCTTTTGAGGTGCCCAAACAGATGATAGTCCTGACGTGGCTCTTTCAGATTATGTGGTGGATGTGGTAAAACATCCAAACCATATCGCTTTTGTCAGGTTGGCCATGTGTGGGTTGGCATTGTTGTGCAGCAGGATGACACCCTTACACAAACATGATGCACCCAGGTCTCATCACCCGTGATCATGTGCTCCAGAAAGTCTCCATCAGCACCCCTATGCCGTACCAAATTCTAAAAAGAAATTGCAAAGGTGGCACTAGTTGCTTGATGCCACGTTCTTCGAGGAGTGTATCTATGCGCTCGTGCACCGATGGGACAAGTGCATCAATCTTGATGGCGACTATGTGGAAAAGTAGCATAGTAGTGCTGGTAATATATACACTGTTTTATTTGTATAGTAATAAACATCGTCTCAAAACTATAGAACAACACAAACTATTTGAATGTTAATGACACTTCTCAAAACTATAGAAAATAACAACACTGTCACCTGTTATGAAAAAGAATAGATATATCGTTCATATATGAAATTACATTCATAATTACATTATTATAACAAATCTGATGAAAGTCTTTTCTTTTTTTTTACTAAGCAGTTTCAATATCTTGACTCCATTTGAACTTTTCCTCTTTTTATTAACGTCAGATGGCATTTGGTATTCGTGGCCTTACGAGGAAGGAGTTGCGGAAGTTTAATGTGAAAAATGAAATGGTCATTAACAGTCGGACCAAAAACTTGACCACCTCCCCCTCAAGTTGGTCTCTTGGGGGTGAACCAAATGATGGCCAAAGTACGTCTAAAGGCCCTGGTACTATCCTCCAATCTACATCCTCAGCTGCCCTCAATATGGAATTGGTGAGTTGATTATTGGTTTTCTTTTTGACAATAAATCGATTGTTTACAAGGTGCTACTCAAAAGTTCAGATTGATCAAGCTTATCATTAATTTTTGACTAGTATTTCTTTCATCTTAATTAATCACTGCTACCCACAACACTGGTTTATTGCTGGGTTTAGGTTATTCATGTGTTCTGACATTTATATGTATCTATCTATGTATCTGGACTTTGCCCAGCCCTAACCGTTCATAGTAAAAACTTGAAATTTTGTGCGCAAGCACACACACTCCCCTCAATTTTTGTTTTTTGAAAAAAGGTTTTTAGAGGGGGGCTCAATATGCAATGTAAGTTTATGCTAAATTGATAACTAGTTTGTGCCCGCTTGTTTTTGTTTTTTTTTGTTGAAAATTCAGACATTTTTTAATGATCACAGCCCAACAAAAGGCGAGAGAAGTAACTTATTCATCGATCATCCCCTTTTTCCAATTTTTAATTGATCATCCCCCAACACAGCATATATGGGTGGCGGTGATTCATAATTTCCCTTGGAATGCTAATTTCGGTTGCTTTTCATCCCAAATACTCAGACCGTCAGTCTACAGCCATTATTAAACAATGCAGATCGGAAATAATAAAAAAATAAGTCCTAGGCGAGATTCCAACTCTCATCCCTTTTAGCTTGCAAGGCCTGTTTATGTATGACAGCTGCTCTACTGTTTGAGCTAACTGTTGCAGAAAATCAAATCCAATCATATAAACTCATTCTTTATTTTTTCTTGGTTGCTTGGTGCCGCCATAGTTATTATTTTGTTTTTACCTACACTTTTAGTATTATAGTAGTAATCGTAATTTGCAATGAAAAGCAACTGAAATTAAGATGAAAGAAATACTCATAAAAAATTTATTAATAATTGACAATGAAGCATCTCATAAAAATTCAGGATTGATCAAACTGTTCTATCAAGTTACTTGGTGTTTCTTGACAGATACAGTGTCACCCGTAAATGAATACACCTCTACCACTATGTTATAGAAAGTTAATTGTCTTCTAAACCAAATATAGTAGGGTTTTATTATTTCTAGTAGAACATTATGCAATAAAAACAGATATTATCAGGTATTATTTATGACCAAACTCAGCATTGAAAATCTGTTGCCAAAAATATGAATATGTTGCCGTCCAAAGATGAGTACAACACTACAAGAAAATATTTTTGGCAACAGAGTTGCAATACTGTAGAGTTTTGTCATAAATAATACCTGATAATATCCGTTTTGATTGTGTAATGTTCCACTAGAAAAACAAGCTGTAAACCAACTTAGAATAGCACAGAGATCCATGGAAAGAGCAATGCTAAGGATAACTCTAAGACATGGATCAGAGAGAAGACTAGAGTGAAAGATATACAAATAATTAAGCAGCAAAAATGGAGACGGGCTGGTGACTTAGCAAGAAGAGATGACAATAGATGAGGGAAAAGACTAGCCGATTGGTGCCCATGGGACAGTGAATGCAGTAGGAAAAGACCAGACACAAGATGGAGTTTACCAGTAGGACGTGGCAGAGGTTAGCACAAGATAGAATGAGATGGGAAAAGCCTTTATCCAGCAGTGGACTTATAACAGCTGATGATGATGTTTGGTTTAGAAGAAAATTAACTTTTTATTAAAGAGTGGTAGGGGTGTACTTATTTATGGGCAATACTGTAATTCACATATCTCTTGAAATTACTCCACCAGGAAATAATTAATGATTATCAATTTGTTTTCTTTCTGTGAGGAAGCCATTATGCAACTTAAATTCTCTGAACTTGTGTAGCACCTTGTACAGCAGAAGCTGATTGTGATCCCTTAAAGACATTTTAAGTTTCTGAAGTATACAAATAATTGGATCATTTACAGGCTCAATAACAGACAGGGAAAATTAAGTTACTTCCCCTTAACTGTGGCAGTGATAAGTTTTTGTGAATCCAGCGCCGGTACATCACTAACTGTGACAGTATCTCTTCTTATGCCTTGCACCCACTGGGATATAGGCCGTCGACAAGAGATCAGGGCCAAGTTGCTTGTTGATTTCCTGTCAGTGTTTTTGTAGTCAGGGGATTTTTTACAGGTTACATGCCCAACCATCTTTCTTTCACTTCAAGTCATCAGTGGAGTTTATATGCCATATCTTCTTCCATCCCCTCTGAAGATCAGGATTGAATTGTTTGTTGATCTGTCAGCGTTTCTCTAATTTTTAGTAGTTAGTGTCCACAAATTATTTTCTTGTCACAAAAGTCTGGCGCATAAATCTTGTGCAAATTATTTTCTTGTCACAAAAGTCTGGCGCATAAATCTTGTGCAAATTATTTTCTTGTCACAAAAGTCTGTGCGCACAAAATGCTTGTACAAAAGTGGTATTTAAAAGAAATGACAAACTAGTTAACAGAAACAATTAACTAAGAGACTATTTAGTATAATTATAATATGTCATTGTTATACTTATAATTATAAGTACAATTATTAATTAATACATTATTTTAGGTAACTAACCTTTTGTGCACACATTAATTTCCTTTGTGCGCTGGTTGCAAAATGTGTGCACAGCTTAGAGGAATCTATGGTTGCAAGGGTATTTTTTTAGGGATTGGAGTACTCACTACATTCCCAACCCCCTGCCTTTCACATCCAGGCGTCGGATTAATATTGACAGAATTCAAGTTAATCAATTTGATCATAGAAAATAAAAAACGTTTAAGTAATTCGCTTTGCTATTTGTACAAAATCCCATTAACTCTAATATTGGGCTGTTACTACTTAGCCCTGCTAGTTTTATGGTCATTCATGAGTTCCTGGAGATCTCTCTCCCAGGCAACACCCCCCCATTGCATTATGAATTGGTCATATTAATTACTTTCCTTTAAGCTCATTTGACATAGGCCTTCCCCAAGTAAATGTAAGACATTTGGGTAGGGCCCATGACGTATGGGAAGAGATGAATACATGTCTTTCCCAAGTTTTATATGCCATCAAATATGGTATTTTATTGTTGAACCAAATATTATTTTACTAAAGATGTATCTTTAAATGAAGTCATGGAATATTTTTAAAATCTTTTTATTTTCAATCTTGTCTTTTTTTGCTTATTAAACTGACGTGATTTATAATTTTCCATAACCATAAATTGCTTTGGCGTCAGGATCATGTAGCTTTTTAAAGATTGCTTGTTCTAAACTTGTTTTCTTCGAATCATCATATTTATTATTCACTGATTTAGTCCGACTAGTATCCTCATCTTGGTTGTTATAGTTACAACACTTTGTATTATCTGGATTTCCTCAAATGTCAGTTGTATTTGGTAACCTTCTGGAAATTTTGAACTGAACACTATTCAATCAACCATGGGGTGACTATTGAGCGTGAGACAACTGAGCAGAGGACAATTGAGCAGGAGATAATTAGGCAGAGGACAATTGATGGGTCTATATACGTTCTGTCATTTGTGTTTTCAATGATAATGTTGAAAATAAAAAAAAGGAAAAAATATTAAAAGTAAATACATGGCATATATATAATTTTTTACATTTTTTTATTTTCGACATATCATTATGTGATTGAAAACACAAATGACAGATGTTATAATATAGAAGAGTCAATTGTCCTACTCTCAATTGTACCATGGTCAATTGTTGTCTTTCAACAGTCTCACGCTCAATAGTCGGCCAACCCAATCCATGGGGGTAGATTGTTCTCATTCTGTCGTCCATGCCAAGAAGGGGGTGGGGTAATAACTTGTATCAGTTAATTTTTCCTCATTAACCCATAAGAACCCAGACCCATTTCTACTTGAAGGAACATTATGTGGGATTATGGGTAGGCAAATTGACAAACAGGATGTTCAGTAGATGTCACATAGTACAATTCATGAGTTAAATTCAAGGATAAAATATAATATTATATAAGAGACTGTGATAATTATAATGACATTTATTAGTTGAGAACCTATATTTGCCCTGCACCGGTATGAGTGACTGCTAAACGAGCGGCCTAAATCATTAATGTGAATAATGAAATGAACTCTGTGCGGGGATCAAACCTGCGTCCACCCTGGAAGCAACAGGTTCTGCTCTAACGATTGTTAGCTCAGTTGGTAGAGCAGAACCTGTGTATAAGTTAATCACTTGATTTCATAAGAGACTGTGCAGATTAATTAAATTGTTTGTAACACTGGTGTCACAGTGGCTTCTTATGGATTAATTCGTCCTTACCCCTGGCATGGACAAAGGAATAAGAACAATCTACCCCCTGGATTGAATAAAGGGTTTGGATCAAAATCCTGAGAAGCTTACCGTCTATAACCGTTACCTGAAGAAGGCCGCAAGGTACAACTGCCAAAACCGTTGAGACTATAACAACCAAGATCAGAACAACAGTTCGAATAAATCCGTGTATAATAATGATCTCAAAAATTCAGAACAGAATTATCTTATTCATGTTGTATAAAGCTATTTCCATTTCGACAAACTCTTGAAAGAGAATTCCTCATTATCTTTTCCGCAAGCAGACTCGAAATCGACGGTCTATGTCTGTTGGCATGGTTACCCTGCCGACCATAGACTGTCATTCTCTAACTCAGGAGGATGTGAGTACTTCTTGAAATTGTTTCCAATTGCATGATGTTGTTGTCTTCACAAGATCTCTGTGTAGTATCTGTTCACTTCGTTGGTGCATGTGTGTCAGTCGGTTTCATCCTCTGCTCTTTATGTCTGTGTATTTTCCTTCAATAAGCAAGTGATTCTCTCTCTTTTCCAGATCAGCTGACGTTGCTACTCATTGATTCTTTCAGATTAACATCTTCATCTTTAGAAATACAACTTATTTTTTGTTATGGCTTGAGGGTTTCTGCAATCCTGTACATACAATGGGTGCAAAAAGTATCCGATTCATTGGAAAAAGTTCATTTTAACATAGTTTCAAAACTAAGAGAATTTGGACCAAA
The DNA here is from genome assembly GCA_006491835.1 of Architeuthis dux. Taxonomy (NCBI): domain Eukaryota; kingdom Metazoa; phylum Mollusca; class Cephalopoda; order Oegopsida; family Architeuthidae; genus Architeuthis; species Architeuthis dux. The sequence goes on along the minus strand of VCCN01005145.1, from coordinate 1,767,061 downwards.
GATTTCCGATTTTTGCACATAACTCTTCAACGTTCAATCTTGTTTCAATATTTTTGATTTTTGTATTTGTTGTATTAATATTAATCTTTGGTCCAAATTCTGTCAATTTTGAAGCTTCATAAGGATGTTGAAATATAAACACAACAACTGAAGTCTGTTGGTGGTACAGAATTTTAAAATGCCCATGATTAGTGGATACATATTAAACAGAAACAACTACATATACTCATATATATATTTACAACATATGTATATTTATGACACTAGACAAAATAAAAAGATTTGAAAAAAATATTGTTTAGGAGATTTGAAATCAGGTCACGACATTGTCTTAAATCATGATGTTTTTCGCTAAAACTATTTAACTGACTTTTGATCATGTTTTAGAACAACAATCCAAGAGGTCAGGATTTAAGACAATGTTGTGACGTGATTTCAAATCTCCTAAACGATATTTTTTTTTTCAAATCTTGATTACATCTGACAGTCCTCCTTTGATGAATGTCAGACGAAAAAAGCTTTTCAGGAATTTTGTTTAGTGTCATAAATATATACATGTTGTCAATATATATGAGTATTTGTAGTTGTTTCTCTTTAATATATATCTGCTAATCACAGGTATTGTAAAATACAACAACATTAAGAATACAGTAAACCCTCGATTTAAAAGTCTAATAGAGAGAAGAGGTGCCTATTAATGCTGAATGTCTGTTAAATTCGAATGTAATCCAGGAAGCCATTTTAAAAAAAAGAAATTAATGTAAAAAAAGCCTTAATAGAATATACAGTACTATACAATATAAAATTATTAAATCATAATAAAGAATATGCAATATTTACTCACTTTTTTGACAGTGGAGTTCAGTAGTTATTATTCTTTTTTAGCAGTCACCGAAAATCTTATCAAACTCTAAATGTTCTCATAAATAAGATTTATTTTAGGCAGAATTAAAGAATTATCTTATCAAAAGAGATTGGGGAGGTTCTGATATTTTAATTTTCACTTCCTTATGCTGACCTTAGTTTAAAGAAAAAAATGCAATGATTCGTGTTGTGTTGTGTATCAAAATTTAGTGCTGAAAATGCTATTTCCAAAGGTTTACAAGGGCCAAAAATAAAAACACCCCAGCTGATTTACTTGCGTACTTCATACGGACGAATGATATCTCCTGCATTTTACTTTAGACCTTGGCAGGTCTGAGCCTCCACGTAATCTGGTCTAGCATTTGGGGTAATCTTGAGCATTATCTTGTAATTTTGTCTAGATGTTGTTGTTTTTTTTAAGTGTGTGTTGTGGTTGTGGTTGTGGTGGGGGTGGGGGGTGCCATACCATTGATTGGTAACCTGAATTCCAGTGGTATAGCTGTTCTACAAAATACAATTGCAATGTCAATCTGAAGGAGTCAATGAGTAAATGAAATAAGCTTTGTTATTTTTCATTCAATATGATTGCACTAAGTCAAGAAAGATAACTCTTGATCTTAGATTCAAATTGGATAAAAAAAGCCTTCTTCATTTTGCTCACATTTAAAATTGAAATGTATCGTGATTTTCATTTTTTTTATTATGTTTATTTTAAAGTTAAACCATTAACGCCTACAATAGTAAAGTAATTTAATTATTTGTGTAGAAATATAATTTGAATTTCATTATTTGTTTCTTTCTATTTTCTTAAATAACAATAATGATGATACACTTACTTAACTAACTGATAACCCGACAATTCCGCCACGGACAACTCGGCAGTGGACAAGTCGGCCGGAAATATTTCAAATCTGGACATTTTGGCCGTGTTTCGTTTTTAAAGACGAAAATGACTATAGACAGGATTTAAAACAAAATAGAATCAAAATATATAAATCTAATGCAATTTACAATAATAAGTTAATTCATGTTTGTTGTTTAATGTTTTATATATCTTTTTTTTCAATTTTTTATAGCTAGTTTGTGTTTATTTTCTTGAGTAATGTTATTTAATTTTTTTTTATTTAATTAAAATGTTTTACGTTTACAATCTTACCGATCAAATATTTGATAAAAAATAGAAAAACATTTTGTTAAATAGGTATATAACTGAATAGGTATATATTTTGATTCTATTTCGTTTTAAATCCTGTCTATAGTCAATAGTCATGTTTGCCTTTAAAAACAAAACGCGGCTAAAATGTCCAGATTTGAAATATTGGCTGCTGAGTTGTCCGTAGCTGACTTGTCCATAGCTGACTTGTCCAGGCCAAACTGTCCGGTCTGACTTGTCCGTGGCTGACTTGTCCATAGCTGGGTTGTCCAGGCCAAACTGTCCGGTCTGACTTGTCCGTGGCTGAATTGTCTTAGATTCCACTTAACTCCTTTGATAATTTTTCAAATTTTATATTCTGACACAAAATTCAAAGTTTACTAATAATTAAAAAAAAAAGAAAGTGGTCTATGTTTAGATGTTACCATATTGAGAAGAAGACTTTAGTTGTTTTTAACCATATTTATAGAATATTAAGAATATGCCTTATCTAAAACTGGCAGAAGTACCCGGCCTTGTCCGGGTTTCTAAATATCTAAAATGAATACAATCACCTGAGTTCATTATACTTTGTATCAATTGCTTTAAAAAGAGGCTGACAATCTTCAGCCAGAATATTGATTCTATCAGAATTGTTGCATCCGCAATTCAGAATATAGTTTGTGTTTTTACCTTCATGAAAATTTGCAAAAACATAAGTATAAATAAACAAATATAGGACCTAAAATTATAACAGTGAAGGTAAATATTTAAATATTTTTATGAAGTAAAAAACATCTTAAAATATTAAATGGATGGACTCTATAAAAAAAAAACTCCTTGAAATATTAAAATGATACTAAAAAAAGTAAGTATTAAAAAAAATTATGAAATAAAAGTGTTAAAATGTATTAAAATATTATTAGTCTCTAAAGATGTGAATATATTTATCCATTAAAATTCTATATGCATTTTGTATATTTTATTTGCCATAGAAACTATGGATTAAAATTTGTAAAAACAAAAAATATTTTTAAAAAGTAAAAAAAATATCTTTGCATATTTTAGACTTTTAACAGATAAATATATTGTAGCCGTAACATGTACATCCATCAGAAGGCATACCTCAATCCAATACACAAGGTGGACTGCTTTCATTAGAATTTTATGAATGATAATTATAAAGACATTTATTAGTTGAGAACCTATATTTGCCCAGCACCGGTGTGAATGATTGCTAAACGAGCGAATATAGATTCTCAACTAATAAATGTCTTTATAATTATCATATTCTGTCGGATATAAAATTATCCATCATTTGATTCAATTTTATAAATTTTAAAATTTTAAGAATTTTGCAGTTTTAGAATGAAAGTATTTTTCGTTTTCATAGTCAATAATTGTTTTAAATAAAGTATTTGGGACCGACTGATTTTGATAACAATAACCATTAGATAACATTATCCATGATTGTAATAAACAGCTTCCTCTGTATATAGGTTAGTTCTGACTAGTTTCCTTGACTTTGTTGTGTTGTTTTATCACAATGTTTTGGCTGCATACTCTTTGGCCTTCCTTGGGTGTCTGTTGTTTTCTGAAATGTTGTATCTTGCTCTTAGGGGTCAAGCACCTTCTTTCCCCACTCACATCCCTCAGTGTTCTTGGGATCTTCTACTCCTGACCCCACTTCACTGATTTGTCTTGTTATTGACACTTCATTAAGAAATTACTTCACAGCTTTTGTCATTTAGTAAATTATTTCTCACTTAGGCTATCACAACCACAAGTCATTTTTCCTAAATTTGAATTTTCTTTCAGTAAAATTAATATGGGGATTTTATTATTTAACTACTTATGATCTTAGTTTGTGTGATTTAATTCTGCATCACCCCAAGAATAAAATTTTGGTATACATACAATAGTGGTAGCCAACGATTTAAGACAAAAAGTTTATTCCCCTTGAATACACGGACATACACAAAAATAATACCTTACGTAAAAACTGTTTCTGATAGCGCAAGATGAGGTTAGAAGACAACAAAAAAGAGAAAGATTAAAGTGTGTATCAAGTCAAAAAATACTTCATATAGCTCATTTTTTTGTTTTTTAGTGGGGGGTTCAATTTACAATGTAAGTTTATGCCAAATTGATCCCTTAGTTTGTGTCAAGCAGCTTTCTCACTTGTTTTTTTTGAAAATTTGGTCTATTTAGTGATCACTGCCCACCACCACTGTTTAATTTACAAGGTAAAAAGAAGCATATCTAGTTGGCAGTGATTCATAATTTCCCTTAGAATGCTAATTTCTATTATTTTGTACGGGTGTATTTAAATTTTATGCTATTTTAAAAATATTTATTTAATTCAAATGTTTTTTGCTATTCACTTGAGCATTTGGTCTATTCGCCTTCTATAAGTTTGAGGAGTCATCATCATTCACAGACTTGTTGTGATTATTGAACTCATTTTTTGTATTGTTTTTGTTGTCATCACAATGTTTCGGCTGTTCCATACTACAGCCTTCTTCAGGTATACAAACTGTAAGAAAAAAAGGGAGTCACTTTTTTTGTTTTTAAAAAGAAATGGTTAACAGAAAAGAAATGTTGGGAAATTCTCAACAATAGTATATGGAATCTCCTGAGTTACACTGGTTGCTGAGAATTGGGTTGCTTGTGGCTCGTGTTGCTGGGAATGAACTGAGCCAGTTGGTATATTTGCCAACATTTCTTTTGTGTTCACTGTTTTCTAAAAGAAGAGACCCTTCTCTTTCCTTATGGATTGTACACCTGAAGAAGGCCATAGAATGGGCAAACCATTGTAATAACAACAAAAGCAACACAAAGAATCAGTTTGATAGTCCAAACCACTCTTTACATATTTTGGTGTATGTTCATGAATCTGTTCAATATATTTAATCATGTGCTACATTTCATTGCAAAAATGGGTACTACTTAACTAGGCTGGTCCCACATCTGTTTTAGTGTCTGAAACTAATTTCAGATCAAAAACACTGAATTACCTCCCTTTACCTAGCCTCATATTCTAATCACACATGTTTTTCCTTGAACAAAAAATGGAATATAATTTGTGACCAATAAGATTTAGAATTTGTAAAACAAATCCAAATTTTTATGAGGTGATATTTTTTCTAAAGAATTGAAACTGCTGAAATCGTTTCACCAGAACCCTAAACCTAAAACCAAAGATGCAAGACTTTAGACTTTAAAAATGTGTGATTAGAATCTGAGGCTAGGTAAAGAAATCCAGGAGTTAATTAAATCTTTTTGATACAAGATTTGTTTTGGATGCTAAAACCAATGTGGGACCATCCTCGGTAAATAGTACCCAAAAATGTTTCTTGCCAAATGAGAATTCACTTCAATTTTCTTGCTTTTCTCTGTTTCTGCTTCAATAATGTCCTGCTTCTGTTCATAAATAAACAATGCTTGTCATGTCTTTTGTTTGTGAAGAAATAAGTAGTATTGCTTGATTTTATCAGTTACAACAGGCATCTCTTTTTCTCTTCTTTTTGTTTCTTATTGTTCGTAAATCTATCCGTTGGCTTGCTTAGTGTTTAATAGGAATGATTGGTCATTGTTTGTGTCTGTCTGTCTCTCGTGTTCATATTGTATACTACTGTTTCTTGCACCTTCTTTTGCATGATATCTAATGTTTTAGTATACACAAATATTTTATTAAATTAAACAGAAAATATTTCATTAAATAAGAGAGAGACTAGGATGAAATAAAAGAAAAAAAGAAAAAAATGTCTGTAATTTATATGATTGAGAAGGATTTCAATTGGTAACAATTGCAGCATATGAGAAGAAACAATCAAAAAAGCATTTATATAATGCACAGGCACAAATGCACACGCAAAAGAAATCTCACAGAATGAACATTTCAGGCCAGGGGAGATAACTAAGAAAATATGACAATCTTATGAAAAAGACCAAAAAAACAGCACTATTGTGTATAATATACTTGAATATACTTGAAATAGGCCTTTTATTTTTACAGAAATTAATTGTGTCATTAAGCCAGCTTCAGTGTAGTTGGGCTGGGATTAAACTAATAAGAAAATTGGTAGTTAAATTTGGTATGTCTGATATCAGAACAAAGAATATTTTTTTAAATATTGGTATTCTCGGATGTGGCTATCTTTTCACTTAGGCTGTTCCATGTGTTTGCTACTCTTTCCGAGAAGAAATTTTTTCTAACACCAGTGGAGGTCTGAATTTGTAGCTTATGGCTAATATGTTGCAGAGACAAAGTAGCAAAGTAAAAGTTTCTGTTAGGAATTGGAAATAAGCTGTGGTCGGTTCCTAATGATTGAATTGA
>VCCN01005145.1:1737563-1748666 GCA_006491835.1 Architeuthis dux | reverse complement strand
AAATTTAAAACGTTGTCACGTGATGGCAATGAATAAAAATCACACCAACTCTTGTTTTTTGGAATTGAAAAAAATTTTTTTTATATAAATTTAAAAATAAAAACGAAATCAAATTTAAGATTAAAAAATAAAAATTTCTTCAGTGTATGTCTGGCGTCGAAAATTCAAAAAAATTCAAGGGCAATAACTTTTTTGTCTTAATTGTTGGACACTGTATTGTATCAGTGTCCTAAATTTTACCAGTTTTAAGGTAACTGAAATTTAAATTCAATTTGCAAGCTATCTACAAAAGCTAACCCATCTATACCATGTATATTCTGGTAGGATCATTGCTCATGTTATATGGAATTTTCAAAAACTTTTATGCTAAAAACATGCCAAAAATGCAAAATATATTGTAAATATAACTGTATCAACTTAATTGTAACAATTATGTCTCAATCATGTAACAATAATTTTAATGAATTCTAATAAAACAATAATTTCCGCTGCTTGAAACGTGTCATTAGAGCATTCATAAGTATATGCCTGGCTGTTATGGTATCGCTAATTCCGAAGTATGCTGATTTGATAGTGTATACTCCCCCATGGCCAATTAGTGTTCTGTGGCATTTAGCACTACAACAAAGAGGTTTAGATCAGCAAATATGACTAGAATTGGGTGTCATGAAGAAGTTTATTTTTTGTAAAATCATGTCACCCAATCAGAATGTAAAAACTATTAAAAAAGGAGAAAATAACCTGAAACTATTTAACGACACGGTTTATGAGTTATGATTCGTCCTAGTTGTAAAACTTTTTGTTGCTAATCAGTGATGCCAAAATATTAACTCTTAGATTCATAGACTGCTTGTATCCACTGAGGAACTCTTCAATGAATAGGATAAAAAAATGGAACACTTTTGTTAATTGAATTAAAGAGAACAATTTTTACCAAAAGTGCTAGGGAAGTAACTCCCCTTGAAGTTTTGAATTCTCTAGAATGAATTTAAGAGTTAAACCTGTGTCTTATGGATTCATTGGTTACCCAATTTTTAGGATGTTGATACAGCACGAATAATGCTGGTCTAGTCGGGTGCTATTGCTTACTTGAGGACTCAAATCTCACTGATAGCTGATTGAAGTAACATTTACTTATCTCTTTGTAGTTTGACCGTGTATTTAGTGTCTAAGACAAAACAATAAACCCATTTGTAGATATTTGTTAATATCACTTGATCAAAATAAAAACATTCTAGAATCTTTTCCAAGATTTGTTCGGACAATTGAACTCTATCTTTGTGTTGCTTACCGTATATGCCATACTATAGGATGAATGGTTTACAAGGGTACTTGGATTGATTGAGTGATTTGTTTAGCGGCATATCAAACCTTGATGGGTCATTTAATGCCGAAATCAGTTTAAAATTCCCTTAAAATAGTCTTGGTGAAAAAAACATGTGGCCCCTGCAGGGGGATGCAGTCAGCGTATTCTAGGTCCCAGCCAACAGGGCCAGGGTATTTGGAGGACTACCTTGCACAGCAACTCATCCAAGTCCATAACTGTCCAAATTGAACTTTGTTAATCAGTCCCCTAGTCATAATACCAGCACAGTATGCCCGTCTTATATACCGGCATCTACAATATGTTGTTACTATAGTTATTTAAAAAACATCTATTTTTGGGGGGGCGGTTTATTTTTTAATTGATTTCAAAAGACTTCAATTTGATACTAAACAATTATCTTCACTTTTCACAATGCCTGATGAAGAGAGATAATATTCTGAAATTTGTATGCAAAATTTTCAAGATTTATAAAGTGACCATCGGTGCACGGCTATGTCTTTTATAAGATTCAACCAACATATGACTGTTGTTACTGGATTTTAAATTCCAATTAAAACATTTATTTCAGCTAAAACCCCATTTCGATTATCAGTATTTGCTTATAATATTTTGGTATAATTTTCCTATTTTTGAGCAGTGTATACCTGTGCGATCTGTCAGGAAAGTATCCAGACATTTAATATTAATGAAAAAATAGCCTACCTAGGGCAATAGCACTTTAGCCCCCTTCGAAGTACTCCCTTTGGGACCTTAAACATTTATTGCAGCGTCTCTTACATTTTTCAAAACAGTTTGCAAAGTCCTCTTTCTGGATGCCTTGTTGCATTCTCCTTAATCTCGTCCACAGTCTAAAATCTCACTTTCAACGGTGAAAAGCCAGAAGGGATCCAAATCTGTACTTTAGGGAGGCTAACGGACCTGGGTGATACAATGTTTTGCCAAAGAATACATGAAGAATGACTTGCTCGGTCATTGTAAATGCGCCTGCCAAACTGTACATAAGCTCAATCAATGGCATCTCCCTGCCGACTGAGTAACACCACGGGAGAGTGTCTTTTCACACATGTGCAGTAAGATCCTCTCTGATTGGTTGCCAAGTTACATCAGGGCCGCGCAACCGGTTCTTAAAACCCATCAGAACCCACTGTTACACCGGTGTCACATACAATTGATCTGCACAGTCTCTTATATAATATTATGTTTTATCCTTGATTTTTAACTCATGAAGTGTACTAAGTGACATCTACTGAACATCCTGGTACAGTCATGTTACTGTGTGTCAATTTGCCTATCCAGAATCCCACATAATGTTCCTTCAAGTAGAAATGGGTCTGGGTTCTTATGGGTTAAGATATTCAAAATGGCCCCGGACAGACCTTGTACATTAACGCATACTGTGTATGGGGCGATACGGACTAAGGCCAACTTTTCACAAGTCGCTTTTCATTGGTATTTGAGGGCAGTTTCTTTTTCTCTCCATATTTTGAAATAACATTTGTTGTGTCTGGATTGATGGATCATGTGTGAAACCCTCAATTTACAACTTGATGCTTGATTTTTTTCACACCGAAGAGTAATCTAGAGATGTTAGACACTGGTTTCAGTTAGCTGAATTAACACATTAACTGTGAATGACGTAATTTTCTGTCTTTGCAGTTCTATGGCTAACTCGATAAAATTTCCGTTCTATTGTGATTGAGGGCAACTCGGTTCTATCTGTGAGTCAGGGCTTTTATCTTGCAATGGATAAATCAAAATTTCTGTTTTATTGTGATTGATGGCAATTCAGTTCTATCTGAGTCAGGGGTTTTATCTTGCAATAGATAACTCAACAAAACTTCCGTTTTATTGTGATTGATGGCAACTCAGTTCTATCGGGGCTTTTATCTTGCAATGGACAATGGCTTTTATCTGGATAACTATTACTCTGCACCACCTTCTGCATTTAATGGGTTAATGGTGAATTTTGCATATTTCCTGATGAGGTTTCATTTCCGCTGTCGAGGCCAAGAATAAAATTTGCATGATAAAACCTAAGTAGGCTGTCTCCTTCCTGTCCCATGACCCGTAGCACCTCACCCCTGTTACTCTCGTTCTGAACTGGTTTCTGCGAGTTCCAGTTTTGGTAACACATAAAAAGCTATTCTTATTCCAGCTTGAAATCTACATTGTATAACAATTAGCGGTCAACAGGACAAGGATTTTAGATGAAGTTGCTGGGTATATTCCCACATAAAAAAAACAATTTCTTACATCAATTACTATTAGAAGAATAGTGCTGTTTTAAATAGGGTAATATCATCCGGTTCCTGGTTAATCCATATAAAAAAAAAAGAAATAGAGCCTGGTCCCTGGGGATCTGTTTCCCAGGCAGCACCTCCCCATTGCACTAACAAGGTAGAGTCAAGGAGTACTTTCTAAGCAATTCCTGCATACAAAACAAAACAGTTTACTTTAGAACAGTGGTGTTTTAGATAAGGTCATATCTATATCGTATCTTATCCTCTGGTTCCCGAACATTTGTGACCATTCAAGCATAAGCACCCTCTTCCATTCTTACACTTGTTCATTACATTGCAAGGGCTGGTGAGGGGGGAGAAGAGAAAGGACTAAAGAAGCGAGGAACCGGTGTGGGGGTTGTAACATTCGCCCCATTCGCGGGCATATGGCCGTTGGCGCAAGCAGCGGTTGTGTGTGCGAGAAAACGATGTCGGCCACGCAGGTAGTGTGTTGCGATTAGGTGGGTGGGGTGAAGGAGTCATGTTGTCGGGGAGGTGGCACGAGTGCATCACTCGCACTCTGAAGCATAACGGTCGTACATACAAATAAGCAGAATACTATTATTATAGATATAAATCACCTATAACCTTTTATATTAATTGCTTTAGTCTTGATAAGGTTTTTTTTCTTTTAATTAATCACTTGGAACTCACGTGAAGAGATATCTTGTAAGAAATAAGTCTTGGAATAGCTGACAATATACAGCAATACCTTGAATAGTGCTGTTTTGATTAGTGTGGATTTTGATGTAATACGGTTAAAATATTGCTGTACAAATTAATATAACTAAGTATAAGCTGGAAACAAAAACACATTAAATTATAATAAAACCTTGAATAGTGCCGGTTTTGATGTAGTACGGTTAAGGTATTGCTGTACAAATTAATGTAACTAAGTATAAGCTGGAAACAAAAACACATTAAATTATAATAAGACTTTGCATGGTGTGGTTTTGAACAGTACAAAATATTTTGGAACAAATTAACCGCACTATTCAAGGTATATCTGTATTTCGACGATATGACATCCCACCAATATTGACAAGTTCAGTAACCACTTATACTGTACATAAAATAGGGCAATTTAATTTTCCCAACTTGGTAGTGGACTATTTGCTTGGTGGCCGAAGAATATATTGGTCAAAACGTTGTAACAAGAAGTAATGAGTTCAATAGTCGGAACAACTCTTGGAATTAAACTTTTTTTTTTTAGTTTTTAACAGAATTTCAATCAATACTTAACAAAATCCTTGTTTCATTGGCATTAACCACATATTCTATAAGTAAGTTAGTATTTTTGACTAATTTTTACTACCCCTGTTCTATAATAGTTGTTACATTTAGTGTATGAAAACTATATGTAAATGTAACGACTATTATGGAACAGAGGTAGTATTTATTTTATTTATTTTTTACCATACCTTTTGACCAAATATGATAGAAAAGCTATCGTTGAGGACGTGGGATTGATCAAATTAATGAATGGCAGTTGATTTAATATGTTGCCGTTGCCTTTATCTGGACTTCGAGATGAGAAGATGAAAAAAAAATTATCTTGGAAGTTGTGAATTTAAATTATCAAGACAAAAAAGATGTAAAAAAAAGAATATTGTGTGTAAAATGTAAAATTGTAATTTGTAAGTGAATAAAAAAAATATACATATACTTAAAAACTGTGACCAGAAAAGTTAGAAAGAAAATCTTTGTATGATACTCTGAATCCTATTGATTGATTTATTCCCAGATTTCATTGATATTTGTCTTTGTCTGTTCTGTAGTGAAGCTCTTGTGTTACTTGGGTGTTAAGCATGAATGTTTGGTCACTTTTGATTGGAAGACAATTGCAATCTGGTATTTTAACTCTTTTAAGACTATCCTATTGCAATGCTTAAACCATTGACTCCTGCAGGTGCAGCGCACAGGATATAATTATGTCAAGCAACAGTAAAGATGCAAAAGGCACCGTTTTAATTCAACTTTTTACTACGTTCCAACGTCAACCCAGCCTTGTACCAAACTAAGCTAAGTTTATTAACTCGTCTCACACAATAGTTCAATAATTAAAAATTTTCAACAGCAATAATATTTTTTTTCGAGGCCGTAGAAAACTGTATTAAGATAAGAAAAAAAAAACCCCATAAATATTATAACCCATTGATGTGGCAGGAATGGCTCAGTTGCTAGGTTCTAAATGCCGCGCTAACTTTGATTATACGGAGTGACACAAAATAAGCTGAACAGTTTTTCTCTGTAAACAATGCACCCTTCCGCTTACGGTTACGGACAGAGAAAGATACAAGCAGAAAAAGTCATCCGTAACTTTAAGTGGAAAGGTCCATTTACTGACTGATGCAAATTTCCGTTATTCGCAGTTGAGTCATCTGCAGTTACTGGGGTAATGCCTGAACTAAGATGTTGCAGTAGACTTCTAAAACAGATCTATGGGACATATATAGCCCAGCAGTCATAGAAACATTGGGTTATAGATATCCCAGGAGTATTTTTTAATTGATTTCCGACCGGAAGTTATCACGAAATCCAACCTAGTTTTAACCTTTTCAAGACTCCGGGGACGTATATATCTGAAGGTTTCTATGTCCCGTAGATCTCTTTTAGAAGTCTACTTACTGAGACATTTTAATCCAGGCATTAAACACCTTAATAGGTTAGTCTTGAAAGGGTTGAATAGGACAGGACCTCAATAATAAATAGATTGGCAATGTTATATAAGTTTTTTTTCTTAAGGTTTTCTCCCTATTAGAAACTGTCAACATAGGTTTCTTCAGTTTTCAAATTGGTCTAGCTGCATGGCTATGTATGTAATTACCACACGTACAGACTGCACAAATATAGCTAGGGGGCTGAAAATTTAAACATTTATTCCTTATTATATCTAGAAAAACTTTTTTTTTTCACAAAATCTCCCAAGAAAAAATAGGTTTTAGTGGGGGTTCAACTTACAATGTTAGTTTATGCTAAATTGGTCACTAGATTGTGCCCGGCTGCATTCACGCTTTTTTTTTTTTTTGTTGAAAATTTGGACTCTTTAGTGGTCCAACAAAAAGCGAGAGAAGTAATTTATTCATTGATCACCTTTTTCCAATTTTTTTAATTGATCACCCCCAACATGGCATAATGGCAAAAGACGTTGGTCACATGAAGGTTTCTATTGAGTGACTAACCAGACCTGTTTTTTTTGTTTTTTTAAATTTAAAAATTTTTTTTTTTTTAATAAACTGAATACCATTTTGGTGGATATTTTTTCTGTGGTTAATCATAATGTTTCTCATTCCTTCGAAGACTTCTTTTGACCATAGCAATAGTCTTTTTCAATCTTGTGGAAAACAACAATGAAAAAAATCCACACAAGGTTCAATAAGAGTGAAAAATCGTTTAGAATTATTAAATGCTCTCTCTGAACTGTGACTGACTATCTACCACATGGGCCGCTAGGCTGGGCTTTAATGAGACCCCCACCCTTCATTGAATAGAATAACAAGATATAGCAAGTTTTGTTCAGACAATCCAATATCTTCTTTTCATCTTTGATGTTAACACAATGTTTCAGACGATTCATTCAACGTTGTGTTAACACCAAAGCTGGGAAGAAGAGATTGGATTGTTGGGACAAAAGTTGGTATGTGATATGTTATAGACCAGTGGTATTCAAACTGTGTTCTGCGGAACCTTTCCAGGTGTTCCGCGAAACAAAGTGCCTTCGTATTTTATTTATCACGTGTTTAAATTAATTGCTTATAATCTTCTTAACACATTATGACTCTTAACTAAATTCCAAATACTTATTTTTAACAGTTTCGTTAAAATTAAAAACATCTTAGTTATTTACGTGACACGGACGCTGTTCAGTCAGTAGTCGTTCATATGTCTATTCTTCCTCAGTAAAAGCTTACTTTTCCAATCGAGTGTGTATTTTCTATTTGGGTTTATATACATTCGGATAATTCTATAAACAAGGCCAAAATCCAATAGTTACATACATATGTAAATATATATATATGTAGAAGGGGAAAGTTGTTTTTTTGAAGGGTTCCCTAGAAAATTTGATTATCAAAAAGGGTTCACCTGAGTAGTTGAGGTTTGAATACCATTTTTATAGACAATAGAATAAAGTGATGTTGTCACATTAAATAACTTATATTGTTGTACTATGTATATACTATGTATAATGGACTACATGTATAATATAAAGTTATATGAACCAATTACAGCCCTTTATACGTTTAGTTTTCATTTTAGAAAACAAAATAGTATTTCTAATATTCCTGATATGAAAAAGATATATGCAAAAGTACTGAGATATCAACCAAAATACTTGTACATTCAAACCATTTTTTTTTGCTGTCGGCCTCCACTCCCTTCCGGGCCCTAATACTCGAGCCTACTCAGCATAATGGTTAATCCACCACTGGCTCTGGAACAAACCCACTTATGATGACATAATTATATGACCATGCCAGTCGGGTCATAAATGAAGGTTTTAAAATGGATGTCGCAGAAGAGTCTGCATTAGATTTCACTGTATTTTTTTGGCTCGGATTATAAAAAACATTCACTGTGTTGTATTTAAAAAAAAAAAAAATAAAAAAAAATATTTGTTTTCCAAAAGATTGAAAATGATTCGTGTTTTTGTCAAAGGTTTTCTGTATGTATGAGACAGATTAATTCACGGTTATTTAAGAAAAGAAAATTTGGTTCATATCGTAAATTGAAATTCCTCTCCCTCACATTTCTTGATAACAATTGATTTTTTTTTTTTTTTTTTTTTTTTTTTTTTTTTTTTTGTCTGAAATTTTGAGATTAGGTGTTGTTACTACTATACATTGATTTTTTTTTACCAATTTCCCCATCTTTGTTGTCTTTATCACAACATTTTGGCCGCTGTATTCTCTGGCCTTCATTTCTGAGATGAGGTGTTGTTATTAATTATACATTGATTCATTCAGACCAATTTCCTCTTTTTTATTGTCTTTATCCTAACATTTTGGTTGTTGTACTCTCCGGTCTTCCTCAGGTGTCTGTTTATATTCAGTAACCCTCAAGAAATGTTGAACAGAACTCTTTTTTTTTGATCCACAGGTGAATACTGTTCTCATTCCTTTACCTGTCATGTCCGGGTTTTCTTCCGGGGAAATTTCAGAACTTGGAACCATAGATTCTTATACTGATGTTTGGTCACTTAGGTTTGATTTGATGACAATTGCAATCCGGTATTTTAACCCTTTACATCTATAGCCCGGCAATCATAGAAACCTTGAGATATATAGAGATATATATCAGATATTTCTTTCTCAATTTTTTGAATTTGTAAGTATCTCCAAAATTTGAAAAATCTAAAAAAAAGATTTAGATTGGCACCACAGGATTCCAAGAATCAAAAAACCAAAAAAGCATCTAGATTGGCAACACTGACATATATGCCAAGTTTTCTATGACTGCTGGGATATATATGTCCCATAGATCTCTTTTAGAAGTCTACTGAGACATTTTAATCCTAGCACTAAGCACCTTAAGTACTGTGTCAGATAGCGCTGGCTCAGTGGCGAAGCAGATCCGCATCATGAGGAAGAATTGATGATTACGATTTCTTAATGAAAGCAAGATATGTGTTGAGTGAAAGACATGATCTTTACCAGAGCTTTTACCCATTAGGCCATACCTCGTACGACAAAACTCATCTAGTTTGATCCTTAGGTCAGGTAGTGTGGAAATAAGGAAGTTATGTTATGACTTCTGAGATTCCCGATTGATTGATTGATTTGTTTAGTGGCATATCAACCCTTGATGGGTCATTTAATGCCGAAATCGGTTTAAAATTCCAAAAAATAGAGTCCTGCGACTTTGGTGAACAGTTTTTTTTTAACTAGAGTCTTGCGACTTTGGTGCAATAACAGGTGGCCCCTGTTTGAGGAGCTCTTATCCCTCTGCAGGGGATGCAGTCGGCATATTCTAGGCCCCAGCTGACAAGGCCGGAGATTTCTGTGGAAAGAAAACTGGATGTGACAGGTTCAAAAATTAGCACAACATTTAAAAAAGCAAAATCAGTCTTGTAAGGTCTGTTATTGGATAAAGGCCTTCCGCAAGGGGGGGGGGGAGATGGCTACATTATTTTCTCATGGGCATTAGTGCGAAGTGAACGCAGGCCGTCTCAGTAGGAGTTTGAACTCTGCTCGCCGAATCCATTCTTCCTGCTGATAACCGCTCCATCACTCGCACCTTCTCGTGGATCAAGTAAACGATTCTGTTTGAATATTATTGAGTGTGACAGACACCTTAAGAAGACCAGAGAGTACATCAGCCGAATCAATGTGATAAAGACAATACTGGTAAGGAATTTGGTCCTAAAGAATGTCTAATACAAATCCATTTGTCAGTGTCATATAGAAATTTTCATTAATATTCAAATGGTTCTTCGGACGATTGAACTCCTTCTTGTTAGTTGTGTTGTAAACACGATGTTTCGGCCGATCCATTCTTTGGCCTTCTTCAGGTGTAAAGTCCGAGTGTGATGGGTTAAACAGAATTTATGTTTAAAGGGGATAACCCTTATAGCACAGGGCCCAAGTGTTTCTGTTTTTTTCATGTCATGAGGTTTGTTGAGAAGTGGAAGCCACATCGGGTTGAAATCTGCACTTTTCTGGCTAATGCATTTAGTCGAAATTTTGATGGGAGGAAGTCCAGATTATTGACAGAGAACGATGTTGGAAGTGGAGAAAAATCAAAGATGCAGCTCATATCAAAATGTTGACTAAATGCATTAGCCAGACAAGTGCCAATTTCAACCCGTTGTGGCTTCCACTTCTCAACAAATCTAAACCGACATGACAAAACAGAAATATCTGGGCCCTGTGCTATAAGGGTTATCCCCTTGAAACATAACTTCTGTTTAACCCAGACTCTGATTTTACACCTGAAGAAGGCCGAAGAATGGATCGGCTGAAACGTTGTGTTTAATACACATAACAAAGAGTTCAATCGTCCAAAGAACCATGCGAATAAGAATTTTTTTTTCTTTTTCTTTTACTGAGCCATTATTTGTATGATCCATGAACAAATAACCCAATGCAATCTACTGAATATTGTCTTTTTTGTATGTGCGTTGCATGTTTTTAAAAAGTTTTTTTAAAGTGATGGTGGATTAAAAAAAATATATATATATCCTCTTCTGAATGGGATTCTGAAAGATGTGAATATTTTTTGTGTTTCCTTCTCTTCTCACAAAGGGACATTAGTTTCTGTTTGATATCTTCAAGTGTAAATTTATTTTTCCTTTTCAGGCTCGAGCCTTTTTTTTTTTTTAATCTCTAAGACCATCAATTGGACGTGCATTTATCTTGCTGTGATATATTTTTAAATTCTTGAATAAAATCTTTTTTCATTGTTTAATGTTAAATTGACTTGGCTTTGTCTTCAGTTTTTCTCTACTCTGTGTGTGTATATTGTTAGAAACTGTCAAAATAGGTTTCTTCAGTTTTCAAG
>VCCN01005145.1:1703584-1721144 GCA_006491835.1 Architeuthis dux | reverse complement strand
CTCTTTTAAAAGTAGATGCAAATGTGAATATGTTACAGTTACAAAATGAGTACACCCCTACGAAAGAATATGTTTGACAACAGAGTTTCAATGCTGTAGAGTTTGGTCATAAATAATACCTGATAATATCCGTTTTTATTGTGTAATATTTCACTAGAAATAATAAAATCCTGCCATATTTGGTTTTGAAGAAAATTAACTTTCTATAACATAGTGGTAGGGGTGTACTCATTTATGGGCGATACTGTATGTATCACGCGTATATGCCGAACCAATGGAGCTAGAGGGCTGGAAAGTACACGTATATACTCCTACCTATTACTCCAATCCTTTGGCATTCCTCTGTAACCCTTGCTGACCTGATATTTCTTCCCACCATTACATCCCTCGGCAATCAAGTGCAATGTTTCACTCAAATCGAACATCAAAATTAGGATTTAATATAGTTAAATATTTTAACTAACCCTGAACATCAAACCTGCGTTTTAATCCATTGGGATCGCAGTTTAGACCCAGTAAATAATTATAAAGCTTGAATATTTTCTTATTTGCCTTTTTACCTAAAATCTTGCTATATTTGGTTTGGAAGAAAATTAACTTTCTATAACATAGTGGCAGAGGTGTACTCATTTATGGGCGATACTGTATGTATCACGCGTACATGCCGCACCAATGGAGCTAGAGGGCTGAAAATTTAAAAGTACACATATATGCCCCTACCTATTACCTCAATCCTTTGGCATTCCTCTGTAATATTTTCTTATTTTCCTTTTATATTAAAAGATCTCATTGTCTCGATAGACAATGGAACGATGCTGAAGTGACCTCTCCAGGGCGCAAGCCTGGACGAAGCGTATGGATATCCTGGGATGCCCAGTCGATAGAATCCCCCACCTCGCTGATATGGTCACAAGGAAATCGGATCGCTATACGTTTGGCATCAGCTTGGATGCAGGAGCTGCCAGAAGGACGTCAAAGTTGGCAGCCACCCGGCTTAAAGGGGCTCCACTCCCTGGTTTGGAACCAGTTGTCCATCACCTAGACTGGTTGCCAACCAAGCATAGAGAGCCGAGTCTGCTCCGCTATTTGACGGTCCCTTAGTTTTTGTCCGGCAGCGTTCACCATTGTTTTTTTTAAAATTCGAAATTTGTGATCACGACCCAACAAAAGCTGAGAGAAGTAATTTATTCATTGATCACTCCTTTTTTTTTCAGTCTTTTGCAGGGGAAGAAGAGTTGGGTTCATGCCTTTCCCAAGGGCATCAGTAAAGAAGTGAACGTAATAACCTCGACCGGGGTTTGAACTCGGGTCACCGATCCCATTGTCAAACTTTCCTATTAACTGTGAATGAGTAATGGTCGCCAATCCTTCATCTAGTAAAGATTCAAGATAAAGATCAGGTGTGTTGTTCATAGTTTTCTGGTGTGCGTAACGAATATCAATTCGCTTGGTCATCTGTGGCCAAGGATCAATAAGAAGTATAACCGGTCTGGTTAGTCAAGCAATAGAAACCGTCACGTCTTTTGGTAGCATGCCGTGCTGGGGGTGATCAATTAAAAAAATTGAAAAAAGCAATGATCAATGAATAGATTACTTCTCTCGCCTTTTGTTGGGTCGTGATCACTAAACAAATTCGAATTTTCAAATAGAACAAACAAAACATGGGTGAACGTTGCCGGACACAAACTAAGGGATCAATTTAACATAGATTTACATTGTAAATTGGACCCCCAACTAAAAACTAATTTTTGAGGAATTTAAAAAAAACAACAAAGAAAGTTTTTTCTAGACATACTAAGGAGTAAGTTTTCAGCCCTCTAGCTCCATTAGTGCGGCCTCTACGCGTGATACATACATAGTCAGCCAGCCAGACCAACTTAAAAACTGTAGAAAACATGTTGACAGTTTTGGTTGACGGTTTCTGATATCTGGTTCCAGGAAACGTGTTCTCACAGGCTGTACATCCGCATTGCACTTAAATGACTAGGCTGTCTGTGAGGCATGACCAAGGCAATGCCGAGGGAACTGGATAATGTTTGTCCTCCTCCTCCTCCCCACGTCCGTGTGGGATCCCACACTAAAAAAAGGCCCCGTGCGGAATGGTGTTAAAATATCCAGGGAGAACTTCTCTCGATATTCAGCTACAATTGTTGGGACAAAAAACAGCACTTTTTTTATAGACGATGCGGATCCATGGCCTACAGAAAAGAGGAAATTTTAGAATGGGAGATCCGTAAAGGCATTCAGAGCCGGTCCGATGCGTTGGACCCTGTAGCTACCAGGGGGCCCCCAAAAGTCAATAGTGTTTGCGGCACTGAGGCCCCCAAATCAAATAATTCGTCTCAACATCTTATTTTCTGCCGGCAAGAATTTCGCATATGATCTCTGGGGATCCACGCTGTGAGTTGTGATGTCCTGCGATCGTCTGGCATTCTTGCAACGTGACCAGCCCGTTGCCATTTGAGTTGCTTAATGGATTCTATGATATTTCCGACACCTGTTTTTTCTGTGCTGTCTTGTGATCTCTCCATGTGATGTTAAGCATGATCCTCTCTTGTGCACGCTGCATGGTTCTTAGTTCGAGAGCCAATCATTTTGTTAGCTCCATAGGTGACTATCGGGGGGACGCATTGTGTTATGATATCTAAAGGTTATCCTGGGGTTAGACACCTGTGCGGAAATGTAAGTGACCCTGATCACCTTAGGATTTAGGTATATTGCGTCAGTGTTCAAAACAGGAAATGGGGACCGGTGATTGTCACCGCGTAGGCGTGGGAGAAACCTATAAAGCAGACCCGGACAGAGAACGGGGGCGGACAGAAATCTCGACACTCAAAGAAGAGACAGACATCAGCGAACGAGACCGCTGATGTCTGTTGGGGACAGACTGGCGGTTCTTATCTCTCTCGCACTCTTCACTCTCCGGCCGACAAAGATGTATGTTGTGTAATAAAAATATGTCCAGATATTTTTATAAGCAAGTCTTCGAGTTTCCTTTATAATGAAGTCCAGGACACCCCAGTATCCAACAATTGGTCTGAAGGCATTAGGCGATTATCTTGACCTGAATCCTACAGAATATATTTGTGCCATTTCGGATGATGAAACCAACAGAATTACCCCAATATGACACTTATGTATAATGCGACTCCACCCCTTTCGTTCTGGATGTTGGCCGTTGAAAGGAACGAAATTTAAATGTAAATGTAACTGAAGGTTTCATAGCCTTCACAATGAATGATGTTTCCTCTTCTTTGTGAGATTTAAAACCCGTCGAGGCGTAAACAAATTGGAATGACAGAATGAAGGGGCGTCAGTTTGATTCAGGGATAGAGTAGGTATTTATCCACCTATCCACGAGGGCGGGATGTGACACAAGGTCAGTTTAATCTGGAGGCCCACAAACGTACGATTCACGAGCCTTCCTTTTAAGTGCAATGGAGAGGTGCGGCCCCGGAGGTCGGGTTCCCCAGGGCATCATATACTGTTTTGACCAGCCACAGGACGAATCCAGGGCCGGGCAACGAACAGGCAACCGATTGGTATGGCTTTTTAATCAAAATGCCGGGATTGTGAGAATCGTTACTAAAAACTATCATGATAAGCTTGCCTTGTGGCTGAGGGTACTAGGGCATTTGCGTCCTGGACAACTACGTCCCGGTCAAATGCGTCCCGGTCATTTGCGTCTGCCAATAACCGTGACGCATTTGACGCAATCGACCTGTCACTGAGGCTGAGGTAGTTGTGTATTTCTCGCTGGAGCTAGTGGTCGGTGTTCGAGCCCAGATAGAAGACAGAATTTCGAATGCTGATTTTTCAAGGCATGCCCTCTCCATTTGAGAGATTAACATGGCACAATATTCTACCTCGAAAGAAGTAACAAGACCAGAAAGACCCAAGAGGCTTGTCTAGTGGCTGAGGTAGTTGTGCATTTTCTATTCTCACTAGTGGTTGGTGATTTTTCGAGGCAGACACTTGGAGGATTGGCGCAACACAATCTTCCATACCCAATTTATCCCTCAACATTTGGCCTGATGCCGTATTAAGCATCAACAGCCTTCAAAGCTCGATGTTAGGTCACTTTATATTTATAGAATTTATAATATTTGCTTATTCCTCTTAATTTCTTATAAAGAACTGTAATTAGCAGTTAATAGACCTGGAGTTTTCTCCCTTACATATATCTTTTTGTAATTTATACTGAATTAAATGAATTACTCAGAAACCTGTTCCCTGATTGGACTGGAAATTGCTTTATTCTTCAGGTTAGAGCATTTTAATGGCATCGCGCTGACAAAAATTGCGCTACGATGTGCCATTTTTCTGTGTTACAGTAAAAAAAACCAACAGACAAACATACAGAAATCGGATCATTATAATATAGATTGTTGTTGCTGTTGTTATTATCACAATACCAATGTTTTGTTCTATCTTCCTACATACTTACGGTGTGCGAAACGTTTTATTTATTCCTACACTGTCCCCAAACATACTGACACTACAGTCACAGGTTATCTACCAACCACAGATCTACTCAGATAAAACAAAAATCGATATCATACGGTGGTAGCAAAGAAGAACCAAGGTTACATTTTCGAAAGACTTGAAATATGCTCGCCATAATGCTACGGCCAATTCTGTTGGATACACCGGTTCTCGTATCCGCAGACAAAATATCCCGGGTTCGATTCCCGGTAAGAGTGTGGAAAGCTATTAATTCTCAGCAGCTGATTGAGTACACTCTAAGCTGTGTGATTAGGGTGGAGGTATCCCTTCGGTGGACTTGCATCCTGCCAAGGGGGTGGTCATAAACACTTGTAAGAATAAAGTCCTGGTCTCGACCAGACTTGAACCTTGCAAGGATCACTAAGCTGACGCCTACAAAGGAAACCGAGACTTCGTCACCGGCCGTTTATACTCCAATGGGAGTTGTCTCTTAAGAGACAGACGCTTTACCCTTTACAGCGGTCCTCGTACGATCGCAAAGGTTAAGCAACGTTGTGTCTGTGAGTGAGACAAGAAATGAATGTCGCATATTTTTTTGTTTCGATCAAAATAAAACGTGGACATTTTCCTATGTCAGGTTTGTTTGATCTATACTAATATTTGAGCCATCTGTTTTTATGTTTGTTTGTTCGGCCGTGCCTCTTCTCCGCGAACACTAAAAGGAAAATAGAGATAATATTCTGCATGTACACTGAGAAGAGGTCAACTTCCCACATAGGCTATGTGAGTTTGACCTCGGAGGTCATTCTCTGGTTCTAAACATTGGAAAGACATGATTTTTATATTAATATTTTCTCCTTTAATTCTTCTTACGGATGACACAAACGTTTGTTTTTTTACCAGTTTTGTTTTTTGGTCAATATAACAATATTAAGTATTATTTTTAATAGTAGTAGTAATAAAACACGCACGCACGTATAGACAGTGTTGGCCTCTTCCTTTAATTTGTTTCAACGGCGATTGTATACTTAACAAGCCGTTTACGCTACACAACACGTGATTTAAAAGGTGAAACTAGATATTCCCATGTGAGTACTTTTGGGGATTTTCTGACAGTTTTAATTAATATTTCTGGAAAATATAAAACATTTTTCACACTTCTAAAGCAATACAGTATTATGTCAGCTTTTTAGCTGTCGGGTTCTGGGGCGCTAATTAACGCCTGCCTTACGGAAGTAAGGCCTCGAAGTATGCGGTTCGTATATTACCGTATTTTGTAAACAATTATTCAATCCATTACTTCTTCAGTTACTCACTGTGGTCACTTGCTTCCTTCCTTACCGTCCACGGGTTCGATACGTTGTGAAGGTTGTTCTCGCCACTTATTGGCTAAAGTCTAAATGGTCTAACAAGACGAGACGTTAACAAAGCTCTTCTTGCTTTTAACCAGAATTATGGGCTTCGCGATACTTTACTGTTTCCCACGAGCGTGGAAAACTGCTTCTTTTCTTCGAATGTTGTATTTTATTTTTTGCATTAAAAAAAAAAAATATTTCAGGAAACTAACCACATACTTCGAGGATTTACTTCCCTAAGACGGACGGGAGGTAACAGCCCAGTTTAAGACAGGCCTCTCATGTTATAACACGTTGCATTATACCGAGGTTTGCATTCAAACGCGGGTGGATAGAGTAGCCAAATAGCTAGATATAGCTAAAATCAGCTACATTTAGCTCCATATTAGGTAGATCTGGCTCCTAAATATATACATTAATCGTGGCAAGTTTAGAATGCGGTGTTCGTTTTCTGGTACCCCAATTCACACGTTATAGTGGGGGAGGCTTGTATTGCACTTGGTGATTTAAAATAAGCCACCACACCAACACACACCCACACTAAATTAACACCTGAACATATTATTTTTTGCGATCAACACTGATTAAATTCTGGAGGTACCTAGGGTATTATGGATTTTATGCAAGAACTTTTCCCCCGTCTCTATCTTTTATCTTTATAACGCAATCTAGACTTATTCAAATTTTAAACCATATTGGACCGGGCAACGCCGGGTATCCCTGCTAGTGTTCCTATATTAGAAACCGTCAACCAAAACTGTCAACATAGTCAACATAGGTTTCTTCAGTTTTTAAGTGATTATGGCTGGCTGGCTATGTATGTGTCACAGGCTGCACAATGGAGCTAGAGGGATGAAAATCTGAACATTTACTCATTATTATGTCTAGGAAAAAAACGATTTTTTTGTTTTGTTGTTGAAAATCCCCCCTCTAAATAGGTTTTCAATTTGCAATGTAAGTTTATGCTAAAGTTTGTGTCCGCAAGCGTTCATGAAAAAAGAATTCAGACTTTTAGTGATCCAACAAAAGTAACTCATTGATTGATCTCCCCTTTTCCCAAATTTTCAATTGATCATCCCCAACACTGCATGCTGCCAAAAGACGTTGGTCAAGTGACGGTTTCTATTGAGTGAATAACCAGACCCGTATTTGTTTTTTTCATTCACTTGTAGAATTTAACAAAGATTCTTGATTCATATTTTTAACGCACGCTTAGATTTTTATCTATTAAAATAATTCACGCTGTTTTCCCTCCATTTGTCATGGTCGTTTTTCTTTTCTTGGTACGCACTCATTGTCGCGTTTCCCGCCTCTTCATTTGAAACCTATTTCAGTTTTTGATGCGTCCGTACACGTGGTAGTAAGTCATAAAGTTTACCTGTGTATCTACTGTTAAGCAAAGAGTATTATATTGCACCTACATATATCGCCTTTTATGGTATTGATCAAAAAGCCGGGTGGCTAAACAGGTTTTCAATCCAATTTCCACTCGCCTTTATGACCTGGAACTACGATTAGTTTTTCTGAGTTTTCTCTCACAGTAATCCGTATCGTCTGCTTTCTCCATTCAACTCGTTTGTCGCGTCCCACTCTGCGCCGGCCGAAAATCGCATATAAATCAACTCTCAGAGATTTTAAATTCACGAACAAGGAAAGGAAACAAAACAGAAGAGAAAATGAGTTCGAAAAAAGGGAAAATTTCTAAGAAGGTAACCTTCAAAATTTACCATTTGTTAAGTTAAATATTTTTTGGGGGACAATGTGGGGAAGGTGGTCCCGATTGTAAAGTTTCACACACTCGATGTTAAAAACGACGCTCAAATAAAAAGAAATAAGAGAATTAAGGAAAGAAAAACGGATGTAAATACATAAATTATATTGTTATTGCTTTGAATGACTTAAATTGTTTTTATTTGTGCGGCGTTTTTAACATCGAGTGCACGAGTGTGTGAAACTTTACAATTTGGGACCACCTTCCCTACATTGTACCCATTTATTTTTTCATTTATTTTTCTCTTCGATCTATAAAAAAAAAGAAAAAAAAGAAGTTCGCTACAGTATCGTTCAGCTGCTTGTGTCATATGGCGATGTTTATCACTCTAGCGTAGTGTTTCTCCAACTGTGTGTCGCATCTATCTCCCAGGTGTGCTGCGTAAATCTGTCCGTATACGCAAACGAGTATTTCGAGCCCTGAACGTGTCCAGACGGGTATTATGTCTGTCCCACTTCCGCCGCAGAGTTGCCAATCTAGTGGTTTTATCACCGTATTTTGTGAGATCTGAATCGTGTTAGCGACAGATGAAAGGAAAAAGGAGTGATGAGTATGTATGTATATCAGTTTGCTGATATAAATGTTTCGTTCATTGACTACTGAAATGTTTTTGTCTAAATCTTTCATTTTTATAGTTGGTGTGCTGCGCGTTAGTCAATATATTTCTTAGTGTGGGTCATGCAATAAAGATTGGGAACCACTGCTTTAGTGTCTAATAATACTTACCAAATCTGTATCGTTCGTAAAAAAAGGAAGGAAAAAACACTTCGTTCTCTTAAAACGGAAACTGAACATGAGAATCTTTATTACGATAGTACCAGTAGCAGCCATCAGCCCTGTCCCTTCCAACCCGTTTATTAAACTATTTAACTTTCTTTTCACCCCTCTCCCTTCTTACCCTTTTATTAAACTATCTAACTTTCCTTCCTCCCCCCTCTCCGTCATATCCTCTCTTTGAACTACCTAACTCTCTTTTCATCCCTCTCCCTTCTTACCCGTTTATTAAACTATCTAACTTTCCTTCCTTCCCCTCATATCCTCTCTTTGAACTTTTTTCTCCTTCGCCGTTCAATTCTTAAATTGTTAAACTACCTAACTTCCCTTTCTACCCTCTCTCCTTTTCTACCTTCTAATTAAACTGCCTAACTTTCTCTCCCCTTTGTCTTCCTACCATCTTATTAGAATCAAAGCGTAACATTCGAACGCAGAAAGGTAAGAACAAGCAGAATAATATCATATATAACCAGATAAGGATATCCTCACTAAATGCGAGGATATAATTCTCTCTCGCTTACACAATGAATGTAAACAAGAATTGATTGGGAATATCTAAATAACAGGCAATGTAGATGGCGAGATTAATTGAAAATGAATCCATCAATGATGGTTGTAATGCTGGTAGGTTTAAATTCAGAGAGGAAGGTTCTAGAAGCGACCAGAACGTAAAGGATTTACATAATATTTGAGAATTATTTTTATCTCACGTATACACCTAAAATATATGTTGCTATAGCCGATATTTTAGACGAATTAATGTTTTCTAAATCCCAAAAGATATTCAGACATCTAAAAGGTAAGGGATTAGTTACACATTTTTCTAAAATCAACAGAGACCAAGCAGAAACGAAAAGTATTGCAATGGTAGCCGAGTCTTCAAATGGCAGAAGATATAAATCAATTAGGATTTTAAATAGAAATAGTAAGGATGCAGGGGAAGTAAAGGTGGAAACAATCCCTGGATCCGCCCCACAATTCAATCTGTTCTTAGTTAGCCCAAGATCTACCCAAATGACAAAATATCATCGGAATTCATTGATAACTTTTGGAGATAGTGTATTGGCAAACAGGAGTGAATCCATAAGTGAATGAAAAAAAAATGAAAAAGTATCTCTCAATCGAAAAAGAATTCCTGGATCTGCCCCAAAATTTGATCATGTTTTTCGTACTCAATTACATGCCTCCCCCTAGAATTTCATCGAAATTCATTGAGAACTTTTGGAATTATTTTAATGTGGATATATATCTACGATCCATGGGAAGAACAATTCTTGTATCCACCCGGAAATTTAATTATTTCCCCGTAGCACAGTTCCCACAGTTCCTCAAAATATCATTGAGAAATTTAGGAGATATTGTGCATAGCAGACATATAGCTACGGGACAGGAAATGAACTTGGGTTTGACCAAATTGCTTTTAGTTCTTTTAACCGAGTTTTGTCTTTAAAATACGAAATAAAAAACTTACCCTCAACATTTTCTTTTTGGGATTAGGTCTTATATATTTTCAAAGTAAAACAAATGATTTTAATCGTAAGTTTATCATATCTCCTTGCTTATACGGTTGTAAAATAACTTTGTCTCTATGGTGTGTCTAGTCACCGTATTTTACATCCACCTAAACAAGAGAAACCAAAAATGACTCACTTCACAAAAACCACCATAAATCCTCAACTACTATAAACAACAACATATACCGCATATGTCATAAGTCTTACAAGAATGGGCTATCGATTGGTGAAAACCACATGGTTCTATTATCATTACTTCCCGAGCTAGTAAGCTTCAAAAAGCGTGATGAACGGGATGGGCCGCATCGTTTTGAATGAATCTTCAAAACACGTATTATCGAATGTTCTGTCTGTATCATGCATACAAACCAAATGCTTATCAAATGGTGAAAACCGCATGCTTCTATCTTTAATAGTTTCTGAGATATGGGGAAGTTCTGTGACTAATACATTTGATAAGAGCGACCTCGCTTTCTGTTCGGTCGCAATTAGTTACTCAATCGCTTACGGCTAAACCACGTTGAATGCATCGGTTCTCGCACGATCACCGAAGTTGAGCAACGTCGAGCCTGGTCAGTACTTAGATGAGTGACCGCTTTGGAATACCAGGTGCCGTAAGCCAACAAGGGAGTGACGCCACTTCAGGTGCTTGTCGCCTCCAAGTCTATTTCATATATTGCAAGCCGCAAGATAAACTGGGGAGCCCAGGCTAATGCCGTAGCCAGCGTAAGGGTACTGCTCACTTAGTTACTATTGTTTGTAAAAAAACAAGCCTGGTTGCTGTAGCATAAAACTCCACTCCTAATTCTACTGGGGTTTGACAACAATCCCAGACTTGGACGGGTGTTCGTATCTACCTGCTCCCCCACTAGAGCAAGATGTGACACAAGGTTGGTTTAATGTGGAGTCCCGAATACGGGAAGTTACAAAAATTGCTCCAGTTCCCGCAACTGTTGTCGCGATAGTGCAATGGAGAGGTGCTATCCCGGGGCTTACTTGGACTGGCGTTTGACTCCAGACGTGGACTGGCGTATGACAACAACCCTGGACTGGAGTTAAAATAAACAAACAAAACAGCACCGTTCTTATACACGGAAACTGAACATGGGAATTTCTGTTATATTTATTCTGATTACATGCTCTTAAATTTCCTTCGAGAAATTCTCGTAGTCACAATTACAATAACTTTAGAAGAAAATAAATACAAGAATAAAGGATTGGGTGTGACTATAAACAGATAAACAAATATAAGAAGCTTCATTTTTAGATGTGTGAAGTTTTGTCAAGATATTCTTTATGTATTCAATCGTGTGTCTGCCTGCCCACACAATATCTCCAAAGTTTCTTGACGAATTTCAATGACATTTTGTGGAAAAGTGGGCCATGGATCAAGGAAGAATTAATTACATTTTGGGGCGGATCCAAGTATTTGCTTCCAATTGAGAGATCTTTTTACCCCCCCCCCCCATATACAGTATCGATATGATATTCGATAAATAATGAAAATGAAAAATACGTTCAATTTCAGTGTTCTAGACGTTATAAAATATTAAAATTCTAAAACTTCAAAATTAAAAAAAAACATAAAATTTTAAAATGTACAAATCTTTTTTTACAGTATCGCCCATAAATAAGTACACCCCTACCACTATGTTATGGAAAGTTAATTTTCTTCTAAACCAAATATAGCAGGATTTTATTATTTCTAGTTGAACACTACATATTGTCAGGTATTATTTATGACCAAAATGTTGCCGTCCAAAGATGAGTACAGCACTACGAGGAAATATTTTTGGCAACAGAGTTTCAATGCTGTAGAGTTTGGTCATAAATAATAGCTGATAATATTCGTTTTGATTGTGTAATATTCCACTAGAAATAATAAAACCCAGCTATGGTTTAGAAGACAATTAACTTTCTATTAAAAAGTGGTTGGGATGTACGTATTCATGGATGATACTGTATTTATGCATCCACTCATGGTTGTCCACATATTATCTACAAAAGTTCTCAATGAATCTCAATGATATTTTGTGGAATGGTTAGCCATGGGTTACAGAAAGATTGAATACATTTTGGGGCGGATCCAGGAATTTGTTTTCGATTTAAAGATATTTCTTCATATATTGAGAAGAAGTAAACAATAGTCCAAAATATGGAAAACCGAAACACATTTACCTCCACCTCATTGTAACTATATATAAACTGATTTTCATTCAGTTTTTAGTTAATGTATGGCGTTGACAAAAGTTATGCGCTCTCTGAATGCTCTCTAGTTTTGTTAAGTGACGTCAAAGGAATGGCTCATCCGGTAAAGGCGGCTTTCGTTTAAATCTGAGTAAAGAAACCTTGTGCAAGTCTTTACAAGATGCATTTGCAGCGTTCAGTTTTAATCATCAGTGCTGGGTTGGTGATGTTATTGAGTTCATTCAAAAGGAGGGAAAAAACATATTATAGGCTCGGACAAAAAAGTCCTGATAAGTTTACTATAAACTTTTTATTCTATATTTGCCATGTCCCTTCAGAACGTGGTCGATCATGGGTCTCCACAGCTTCCTTTCTTTTCTTCGTAATATCTGTAAACTGTGCATTGCCATGATTGTTCTTGGAGGGATGGTTGAGCATTTTTATAGATTTAATAACAAAACAATGAATTTAATGAAAATGACCGCAAATTTATAACCATGAATGTAATTCTTGTTCAATTTGTATAACCTTTGCTTAATGCTATTGACCGGTTATTGTTACCTCATAAAATGATCACAATAAGCGGCTTCCTCAGTATCTGTTTGGAAAGGACCATATCGAGCTTGTAAACCAGGGTTTTTCAACCGTTTCCCCCCCAATCACCCTCTTTTAGTAATTTTTTTTAAAGCAATTGTCCTCCAAACAATTCTTAATGAAACTGTGCCCCTTATGATTGATGTTTTGTAATTAGATTCTCAAAATCTGAATTGATATTTGTGAGTTTTAGTCATATGTCTCCACAAATGGATACATCAGTGCCATTTCTTTTCTTTGTCAATATTTTATTTAGTGCACTAAAGCCACATTAAGTGAGTAGATGACAAGATCAGAAGGCTCGTAGTATAAATGAAACTTTTATTCCAACGTTTCGTCCCTTTCGGACTTCATCAGGACTTGATAAATACAAGAATAAAGGACCATGTGTGACCGTACACAGATAAACACAATAAGCAGCTTCGTTTTTAGATGTTTCGTCAAGATACTGTTTATGTATTCACTCGTGTTTTCTGTCTATCTGCCTGCACACACAATATCTCCAAAGTTTTATTGATGGATTTCAATGAAACTGTCTGGAAGAGTGGGTCATGGACTAGATTCTCAAAATCTGAATTGATATTTGTGAGTTTTAGTCGTATGTCTCCTCGCATGCATACATCATTTCCTTTGTCAATATTTTATTTGCTGCACCAAAGCCACATTCAATTGAATATAAAGTTGGAAAGTACAACAGCACTTTAAACATTTCAGACCAAATCTTTTTATATAGCTGTTTAGGTGTATTTGACAGACACAATTCGGTCATTTCAACTCTTTTCAAATTGGTATTTGCATTCATCATTGCATTACAGTTCAATAAGTTCCTTTTGTATAATTTCACTGATAAATTCTATATAAAAGTCAAGAGATTGTATGTGACAGTCTATCATCCCGCCCTGCTCAACTGTACCAATATGTGCCCTAGGAAGATGCAGAAGAATAGATGGATAGATAGATAGACAGATAAATAAATAGATAGATAGACAAATACATAAATAAATAAATAGATAGATAGAAAGACAGATATATAGTTGGAAAGATAAACAATATAGACAGGTCGATAAACGGATAAATAAATAGTTCTGGAGAGATCAAGAACATCGTCGACAACAGAGGAGTCGTTTGCGTATATTGGGTATATTGGGTATATTGGGTATATTGCGTATATTGGGTATATTGGGTATATTGGGTATATTGGGTATATTGCGTATATTGGGTATATTGCGTATATTGGGTATCATAACATAGCATAAGCAGCTTCGTTTTTAGATGTTTGGACAGGATACTGTTTATGTATTCACTTGTATTTTCTGTCTATCTGAATAATTTCATTGACAAATTCTATATAAAAGTCAAGAGATTGTATGTGACAATCTATTGTCCCTTTCAGCTCAACACTCGCCCCCACCTTGGGGCGATATTTCCCCCGTTGAGAATGGATGTTCTAACTAAACGAGACATTAATGTACTTTACCTTTTTGTTCTCTTGTTTTTAAATTGTTTTGTTTCTTATATAAATATTCTGACGAGAAACAAGCTAAACACACAAAGGTAGTTTTTGTCAGAGTTTCTGTTTTGTAGCAAACAATAAACTCTTGTTACATGGGAATCATGTTTTAATCAAAATGAACCGGTTTTTACACAAGGTTTTTTTCTTATTCAACTTATCTTTTACATCCAATATAAACAAAGATTAATTTGCTTTGGTATACTGTTGCCTCTGTGTGTGTGATAGCTCGGACGAAGCAAAAGGATGGATACAACAAGGTCTGAAGTTCGATTCCTACTGTCTTATTCTACAAGTTCACTGTCAGTTTTTCTCCTCAAAACTGTTTTAAGTCAAATGTCTTGTTGTTCTTCTTCTCATTCTTCTGGTTCTTGTTCTTGTTGTTGTTGTTCTTCTTCTTTCCATTTCTCTTCTTTTTTGTTGTTCTTCTTCTCATTCTTCTTCTCATCTTTCTTCTCATTCTTCTTGTTCTTGTTCTAGTTCTTGTTCTTCTTTCTATTTATCTTCTTTCTTGTTGTTCTTCACATTCTTCTTGTTCTTGTTCTTGTTCTTTCTATTTCTCTTCTTTCTTGTTCTCATTTTTCTTCTCATTCTTCTTGTTCTTGTTCTTTCTATTTCTCTTCTTTCTTCTCATTCTTCTTCTCATTTTTCTCCTCATGTCTTCTTCTTCTTTCTATTTATCTCCTTTCTTGTTGTTCTTCACATTCATCTTGTTCTTGTTCTTCTTGTTCTTCTTCTTTCTATTTCTCTTCTTGTTGTTCTTGTTCTCATTCTTCTTGTTCTCATGTTTCTTCTCATTCTTCTTTCTATTTCTCTTCTTTCTTCTCATTCTTCTTCTCATTTTTCGTCTGATTCTTCTTGTTCTTGTTCTTCTTGTTCTTGTTCTTGTTCTTCTTCTCCCCAGTGTCACCTCCTGACAAAACCAATAGAGCGTATAAGTTCAACAGCGCCAGCGGGCCTGGTCCTGAGACTCAAAGGAGATGAAATGTTAGGGGTCTCTCTTATTAATGAGTGGGTAATGTTATGCCAAATACAAATATTAGTTAAAAGAATAAAATAAATAAAGGAAGATTGACTTTGAAGCAAGTCAAAACAACTTTTGTTTCGTTGTGCCGAATCTCTTATAATAAGAAAACAACTTATTTTATAGAAATATCACTGGCATTATCATTAAATTGTCAGAATTTCTTACATGAAGCACACACACACACACACACACACACACACACACACCCTTATTATTATTATTAGTAGTAGACGTCCTGCATTTGCATACTTATCCCAGATATCTGATGGTTATCGCTGGAAATTGAGTGATAGAAAGTTGCAGGGATATGTCCGATTTCGGGCATTGTGTCCGTTTTCGTCCTGTGTGGCCGATTAAACATTTAACATTCGGACATCCAAAATTGTCCGATTTAAGGCCCCACGCTAGCGTTGCCAACTTTGATATTTTATATCTAAATTTAGATATCTTTTGTTCTTTTTAGATATCAGATATCAGTTCTAGCCGCTTTTAGCTATTTATTCTCATTATTGTGATACTAATCTAACTACGTTTAGCCACTATTAGCTATTTATTTTATTTATTGTGATACTAATCTAGCCACTTTTAGCTATTAATTGTTTTCTGTCCGAATTTGACAGATTTGGAGCAGGGTTGACTGATTTTGTCCATTTTTTGGAAGATTCGTGTCCGATTTTGAGAAAGCTAATCTGGCAACCGTGATCCACGCAGACCTCAGCACCGTCATAGTCTGGACATTCTCAATTCTTCTTCGACTTTCTAATTCATCTAATCTCGATTCCATCTAATCTCGATTCCATCTAATCTCGATTCCAGTTTATTAGGAACGATTCCAAATGCGCTATTATACCCGTCTATAATCTTCATGATCCACATTTATCTTTTAACCTTCCCCATTGCCTTGAAATGACGTGATTTGTTCACTGTTGAAGTCCCAAAGTCTCCAGAAAATGCTCGAACCGTTGTTTGTTTGTCGTTGACCACTGCTCTTGATAATTCTTCATCGTTAAATACTGGTTTCGGCCTCCCTTGAGGTTTATTATTGGTGTCTATATTTCCAGACCTAAACCTATTTAACTAACGCTGAATAATTCGAATCTATCTATCTAAATCTGTTCCTATCTATCTATCTATCTATCTATCTATCTATCTATCTGTGAGTGCACATAGTTCTCCAAACCTTCCTCCCTCCCTCATTAAGTGTCTCGAACATTCAAACTGTCTCTTTCTTATTGTTAGCAACAGTTTCCTTGTAGTTTCAACTCTCCTTAAAACTTCCCATTTGTTACATGCTCTGTCCAAGATATCCGTAACATTTGTCGATAGAACCACGGCCAGTTTAAGCATACCTGTCAAGTTTCAATGTTGAAAAAGAGTGAGAATCCTAAGTCATAGATTCATTCAATCTCATTTACTTTGGCGGACAGACGGTGTAAAGATTTTCGATACTCATTGTTGAACTTGCGATGTTACTCCTAGCATGTGTGCGAATAGAATGAATAGACCCTTTCGGCGTGCGGCAGATAGTGGGCCAGCAGCAAGTCACAGTCCCGCGGTAGAACTTCCGGACACGTTTAATTGGTTAAAATCACTAACCAAAACATTCACATTTTTTTATAAAATTTCTCACCTTTCATAAAATGCATGAGAATTTTTACACTTTTTATAAAATGTGTGAGAATTTTCCATTAATGCGTGAGACCGTGAGAACGTATCAAAATATGTGAGTCTCATTTTGTGTGAGACTTGCCAGGTATGGTTTAAGAGCCCAATGGGCTCTACGCCACCCATAACTTGGGGTCTCACCATATTAAAATTATATGAGATCTGAACAGTAAGTTCATATTGAACATAGGACATTTTTTATTGAAACATAAGCATAATAATAAGATATGTACACGTATTCAAGATAACTACTTTTACAAATGTTATATAGACGTCTCATAGTATGAACTAAAAAAGGAGTATTTTACCTATAAAATAATACTTTTTAAATTTTTTTTATTCA
The DNA here is from genome assembly GCA_006491835.1 of Architeuthis dux. NCBI lineage: Eukaryota > Metazoa > Mollusca > Cephalopoda > Oegopsida > Architeuthidae > Architeuthis > Architeuthis dux. The sequence goes on along the minus strand of VCCN01005145.1, from coordinate 1,703,958 downwards.
TGTACTAAATGAAATAAGTAACTATTTTACTTATGAGGGAATAGTAATAAAGTTCTATATTGCTATTTATTTGTGGGCCACCTCAATGTATTGGGCCCTACGCCGTAGTGTAGTTTGTGTATAGGCTAATCCGGTCCTGGGTAGAAACGGTAACCGGACAAATCGGCCGTGGACAGTTCGGACCTGGACAAGTCGGCCGCGGAAAAAAAACAAAAAACATTACTCGAGAAAATAAACAAAAACTAGCTATAAAAAGTTGAAAAAAGATATATAAAACACTAAACAACAAACATGAATTAACTTATTATTATTGCAAATTGGATTAGATTTATGTATTTTGATTCTATTTCGTTTTAAATCCCGTCTAGATAGTC
>VCCN01005145.1:1633091-1644460 GCA_006491835.1 Architeuthis dux | reverse complement strand
TGGAAATCACGATAATGATTAAAACTAAAGTACAATATTCCTTGTGTCAATGTTATAATAGATTCTACAAGTCTGTCCTTTTTTTTACTCCTTAACTATTCAACCCGGCGTAGACGGGTACTTCAGCTAGTCAGGAATGTTAACTATAGCTAGCCTTCAATTGTACCTGCTTAACTAGTAGATAAAATAGAACAACTTAAAAAGAAGTTTAAAAAATGAATCCAACCGTAGAGTCATTATCATGGAAGGCATTATTTAAATTTAAGCATTTCTTTCAACGTTACATCATGTCATTTGCAGTGACCACAACGCGTCACTTTGAAAAACAAGCGTCTGCATATTTTACCTTTGCCTAGAACATTGGGAGTAGTATATGTATTCCCCCGTGTCTGTCTGTGCGTCCGTCTGTGCGTCCGTCTGTGCGTCCGTACACACGATATCTCAAAGGGTTCTCAATGAATTTCAATGGAATGTTATGCGGGTGGTTACATTCTGGGGCGTTACCTCCCATCATAGCTATATATCCACAACACACAATGCCTCCAAAGGTTCTCAGTGAATTTCGATGAAATCTTGGGACGGATCCATGTACAGTTACCCCCCCTCATCTGCATCGTAGCTATAATTCCACACCACGCTGTATTTCTAAAATTTCTCAATGAAGTGAGTGGGCAATGGGCTACGAAGAAGTGATTAAATTTTGGGACGGATCCAGGATTTTCTTTTTACAGTTACTCCCCCTGCATCGTAGCTATATTTCCACACCACACTATATTTCTAAAATTTCTCAATTAAATTTTGTGGGCAATGGGTTACGAAGAAGGGATTACATTTTGGGGCGGATCCAGGATTTCTTTTACAGTTACCTCCCCTGCATCGTAGCTATACATAAACTGATTTTCATTCAGCTTTTAGATATGCGCTCACCGACTTCTTTCTAGTTGCCACACCTGCTACTCACCAACCGGGTTGGTCGAGAAAGGTTGCAAGTGCAGGACCGTGCAGGACCGTGCAGGACCGTGCAAAGCTGGCAATAAGCCCTGGTCAGAATTGAAATGTTAGAAACTGTCAACAACAACCTTCAACATAGGTTTCTTCAGTTTAAAAAAATCTAACTATCTATCTATCTATCTATCTATCTATCTATCTATCTATCTATCTATCTATCGTACAGGCAGTACACATGGAGCTAGAGGGCTGAGAATGTGGTCTCTATTATGTCTAGAAAAACCTTTCTTTTTAAATCTTCCCCAAATAGGTTTTTTTAGTAGGAGAGGGTCTCAATTTACAATGTAAGTTTATGCTAAAATGGTCCCTTAGTTTGTGTCCGGTAGCGTCCACGCTTGTTTTTTTGTTTTGTTTTGAAAATTAGGACTTTTTAGTGATCCAACAAAATGTGAAAGAAGTAACTTATTCATTGATCACCCCTTTTTCCAATTCTTTAAATTATCACCCCCAACACGGCATGCTGCCAAAAGACGTAACGGTTTCTACTGAGTGACTAACCAGAGCTGTAGTGTGTTTTGTTTTTGCAATCAGTGCTATATACACATGATTTGGTGTATGGGTATATATACATGTACAAGTATTATACACAATGCACTTACGGTAACAGAACAGAGTGTACAAGCGAGCTTGTATACAACGCAGAAGACAATGCCAAACAACAGAGTTAATTATGAAACAATTAAATACATGAAGTAGTGGATGTTCCCTCCTAGTCAAAACTGATAATAGGCCCAGGCTAGATGAGAAATGTTGATTCTATTTCAAACTGCTCATTAAGTATTTTTCTAATCAGTGCTAAATATATATGATTTACGTATAGGTATATATTTATATACATGTATTGTACGATGATACACTTAGTAGTGACAAAACAGAATAAAAGAACTAGACAGATTTATAAAAAAGTTAATGGAAAGCAATTTTCTTCAAAATGTATACAAAACAATAGAGTACAGTACTGTAATAAGAAGCAGTAAATGCAATAGCATTTGCCTCTATCAGGGGGAGTAGCCCCCTCCCCTAAAAATCGTAGGATCATGCCACCTGGCCCCACCTCTGTAATAAGGCGGTGTAAAACTGTTTCGGGGCCACTCCCCCTGCACAAACACCCACATCCTTTGGCCATCTTGTTTTCATCTGCTACAGTAAAGATATCCTCGGGCCCCATGGCCTTGCGGGCCCGGTGTGATGCACCGACTGATCCCCCTCTCACAGGCCCTGATAGGCCTATGCATGTGTCAGAGGTCACTTGTTATGTCATTCACTACCACTGTTTATCGATTAATTCCCACACCCCACCGAGCTTTAAAAAATTGCCCTCCACCCCCGCCAAGTGTCTCTGTTCCTTGTCTACCCGGATTGGATATGTACATCGAAGCATTTCTGGGTAGACGCCTGTTGAGATCGGACGGCGGCCACGGTCAGCAATCCCACCCGGCACAACAAACAGCTTTCTTTTTATACTGACCGCCTTTCTGTAAATTACAATAATTAACGTTTGACCTGCAAATAACGGAAAATTTGTGCCGCTGTATCCGAACAGTCTCACCGCAATTTTATAGAATTCTCTGCATTCGAACTGCAAGCGATATCAACGCTGCAAAGGTGTCCAAGAGAGTTTTCTAGTCCAGCAAGTAACATGGAATACCCTGAAATGATGGAACCAGACAGGTTGGAAACCGTAGAATGCCCCCAGGATATTGATTCTTCGATGGCGTCAACAGTCGGAGAGACAATGGAGAATCAGGAGGACGAATCTTTGAACACTTCTGCAGAAGAAGGCCAAAAGGAAGAAGTAGAGAGCCCATCTAGCCCTGCGACTCAGGAATATTCCCCAAACTTGGAGTCTTCGATAGCAGCATCTGAAGCCTGTCATATGGAAGCCCAGCCAGTGTCGCAATGTTCAAACGATACGGAACCTTCTGATCTGACTACCCTGGAGAGGAACAGGGATATGGCATCTGAGGATCAAATGGAATTAGGTGACCAAAATGAGATGGATCAGCCTGTTGGTAACAGTTTCGAATCAGCATCGTTGCAAAATGTGAATTCCCCGATGGAATCGGAAGACCAGCCACAGAAGGATTCTTCGAATGAAGAAGATGAACAGGAACTCGGTGCCTGTGAATGTCTCCCAGCGGACCCTATTCAAACCCCGACTGTTGAGTGTATCGAACGCATCATAGAATTACCAATCTCGACCACACTAGATTATTCTGATAGTATGGAAATGCCAAAGACCGTTACAATTCCGGTCCAAACCATTTATCCAATTTTGCAGCGAAAGGAATGTCCCGAAGACTCGGAAATTGACAACGAGGACATGGATATTCCGATCGTTTTGCCGGGTCAAAATATCTCGCCATCTGAAGAACAAGTGAGTTGTGTATATAATTAATATTTGGCTTTTGGCTTAAAACGAATATTTCGATTACTCTATAATTATCGGTGGTGTAGTGCTGAAAAAAGTTAGAGAAAGCAGGACTGCCTGCTCTCGTTTTGGGGTGGGGGGTTTAAGCCTCTCCCTGGAAAATCTTTGAAATTTAACAAATTCCAGACACGTATCGAGGCCATATGGGATGAGTATTCAGACATCTATTGGCTAACTTCTTATTTTTGTGAGAACTTTAAAAATAGTATATAGAATAGAGGGAACGCCCCAAAAGTAAGGGTGCACCGTTTCCACTCGTTCCCACAGCAATACACCACTGATAATTCTTGAGTTCTTTGTCTTATTACTGTGTTTCTGTCGTTTATATTTGATTCATTTAAGTAGACAATTCCTTAAAATAGACTGGTTGCTGTTATCAGCTAAGGAATTAGTTTTGAAGATAATAGGTTTTGTTCTTAAAATCAACCGCCGATTGAAGGCGAAAAGCGAAAAAAGGGTGTCGTGGAATGATTGTTAGCAAGCTGGTCTCTGAGATCATTACTACCGTAGAGAGTTTGATCATTTCGGGTAACCGTGTTTTGATTAAGATTAGCAAACATTAATATCTAATTAAATAATATCAGGTGTTAGTCACCATCGTCGAGTAGTGGTTAGTATATGCTAATCTCATAGACCATTACTTGTTGCTTAGTACCGCACTAAGCTAAACGCAGTGAATACCTATACCAATTACAGCCATGCGTCGACTTGCGTCCGGGTTACGTTCTAGTAGTATGGACGCAACTCGATCTGGGCGTTAGTCAATCATTATAGGGTAACGTGAAATATACGCACTGCATAACATAAGATACCATGACACATACATATTTACCTAAACCTCTGTTTTGTACATACGTCTTCCTTACCTTTCTGAAGAGAAGGGAACAAATGTCATCCATTACATTTCTTTCATTAAGTCATTAGATAAGCCCAACAAGGTGTCTGCTCTTTCACCTTCTCCTTCTCGCCTTCTCTGTCTGGAGAACTTAAAACAAACATCACGTATACTTCTCTTTAGCAAGCTAAACATAACATGACGGGAATTTTCGTCATTCGCAGATGAGCCATAGAATTGCATTGACTGAAATGCCCGTCATCCGCATATGATTGGTTTTAAGCTCTTATGGGGACGTATCTACGATCGGACGAAAGTCGGTCGGGCGTAAGTCGACGTATGATTACAATTACAAACAGGCGTAGTTTCTTTTCGTTTTTATTTTAACGACTGTTATTCATATCGACTCTTAATAAAAAGAATTGTACCACCAGTTAACACGATTTTTGTTTCTGGGTAATGAGTGTTATTTTATGATTGTGTAAAAAGTATTTTCAAAATGGCTATTATTCCCTCCAAACTTTACTTTTGTGGTCAGGACTGTGATAATTATATGTACTTGTTTTTCTTACTTTATGTGATTAAAAATGTGCAAATTTGCCCGTTGTCCAATTGAAAATAAATAGATTTCAAATTATCACTGTCCTGGTTACAAAAGCAATGTTTGAAAGGAACAGAAATGTTAAAGTCAATAGATATTCATCATAGTTATAGTTATAATTATAAGTTATAAACAGTGTTGCCAACTTTATTTTCAAGTTTACACCTAAAAACATCTAGATTCTCCAGATATTGTCTAAAATCTAGGAAATATATTACATATTATTAATAAATTAAATGTGACTTTAATCTTCAACATTCATGTTATTAAAATATTACTTAATTTATTAAAAATATTACTTATTTTATTAAAAATCATTTAAATAGTAAATTCTGACATCTAGACGCAACTAAAAACATCTAGATATGTTCTATAGTTTTGAGAAGGGTCATCAATATTCAAATGGTTCTTCGGACAATTGAACTCCTTCTTGTTGTTTGTGTTGTAAGGAGGAATGGATCGGCCGAAACGTCGTGTTTACAACACAAGATGAAAACATCTAAATTAGCAACACAGGTTACAAAGCTTGCTAGATTCCATTTCATACGTTGAACTTAAGAGACAAAAAGCGGCATTAAGCAAAAGAGACAGTTCGGCGCAAATACCATGGAAGCTGCTCTTAAAGCAGTGCAACAACACACTAGAGAGCATTCAGAGAGCGCATACCTCTGCCAACTTCATTGTCACTAAAAAACTCAATGAAAAACAGTTCATATATAGCTACAATTGAGAGGATGTAGCTGTAAAAACAAGGTAAAGTTCTACATCCGTTAACCAAGTCGAAAAAAATGGAAACAATTTTAAATTCTCCGTGAAGAGTTTTCGTTTCCCATGTCTCTCCCCTTGTTGCGTTTTTCACTCTTCCCCCGTTTGTCGTCATTTTATTTACCTCTGTCAATGAAGCTGTCTGTCTGTTTGTCTGCCCGTCTGTCCGTTTGTCCACACAATATCTCTAAAAGTTCTCAATAAATTTCAATGACATTTTGTGTGAGGGAGAACCATGGGCTAAGAAGGAATTGAATAGATTTTGGGTCGGATCCTGCAAATGTTTTTGGTAAAGATCTACATCCGTTAACTAAGTCGAAAAAAAAATGGAAACAATTTGTTTTCGCCAGTAATTTTTTGTGCTTTTAATTCGTTAGAACCTAACAATCTTCCTTGCTAGATTTTAGAGAAAAGAAAATGTTTTTTTAAGGTTTTACGAGGGGGGTTCTATTTACAATGTAATTGTATGGTAAACTGGACCGTTACTTCCAGCCCGTTGTACGGAAGTGATGCTTCGAAGCATATTGCTACTTCCCTTGAATGTTGTTAACTAGGTTTCTTTGATATTTTAATGACGATTTTTCTATGCTTTCATTGTGCCACCAAAGAACCTTAATGAAAGCACAGCAAATCGTCATTAAAATATCAAAGAAGCCACACAAGGGAAGTAACCGAATACTTCGAAGCCTCACTTCCATACAACGGTCGGAAAGTATCGGTCCCGTTTACCATACAGTTACTATGTAAATAGAACCCCCTCGTAAAACCGTAAAAGACATTTTTTCTGAAAAATTAAAAATCCCAGGAAGATTTTTAGGGTCTAACGGATTAAAAGCACAAAAAATTACTGGCGAAAAAAAAATGTTTCTATTTTTTTTCTCGACTTGGTTAACGGAATGGATCCGCCCCCAAATCTAATCAATTCTTTTTTAGCCTATCGTCCATCCTCACACAAAATGTCATTGAAATTCATTGAGAACTTTTAGAGATATTGGGTGTACAAACAGACAGCTTCGTTGATAGAGGTAAATAAAATGGAGATAAACGGGGAAATGGTGAAAAACGCAACAAGGGGAGAGACATTGGAAACGAAAACTCTTCACGTAGAATTTAAAAATCAGGTAGAAGCGATAGCAAACGAACAATCATGGACATGGTTAAACAGAGAACACCTGAAAAGGGAAACGGAATTCTTTATCATTGCAGCCCGGTATAAATGCATTTGGAAAAAAATACCTCAATTCAAAAATAAACAAAACCTAGATGAACAGCAAATGTTGCCTCTGTGGAGCAAAGATAATAAGTGACTGTAGCAAACTGGCTCAAAAGGAATAAAAACACGTACGGCTGAGTAGGAAACCGTGCAAACAAGTTGACTTCGAGGCTGTCTTAGAAAGTAAAAAGAGTAAAATACTCCGGAACTTTGAGATCCAGACCAACCACCCCATCCAAGCAAGAACACCGGATTTGTTAGTCGTAAACAAGAAGTTCCAGATCGTAGACGTGGCTGTTGAAGCAGAAAACAGGATGGAGACGAAAGAAAGCGAAAAATTGTAAAAATACCAGGATTCACCCCAGGGGCTGAGAACAGTGTGGAACTTGAAGGTTTAAGCCCCGTCTATAATAGTTGGCACACTTAGGGCCGTGCCGCAAACACCAGAATCGAGATTGGATGAATTAGAAATTCGAGGAAGAATTGAGATTGTCCAAACCACGGCAGTGCCGGGGTCTCCGAGGATACAGAGAAAGATTCTGGAGATTTAAGAAGACTTACTGTCACTCAATATATAAAGATAACCACCAGTTATGCAAACACATGAAACATAATAATAACTAGCATTTCAAGTGAAGTCATGAATCACCGCCACCCATATATGCTGCTTTTTACCTCGTAAATTAAGCAGTGGTGGTGGTACAGTTACCTTGATGAAAATAATACCAGACTGGTTTGATTCATAAATTTATGAGTTAAAAAAAACCCCCAGATCTGGTTAGTCACTCAATAGAAACCGTCATGTGACCAATGTGTTTAGGCAGCATCCCATGTTGGGGGTGAACAATTAAACAAAATTGAATAAGTTAATTTTCTCAACTTTTTGGGGCTGTGATCACTAAATAGTCCAAATTTAAAAAAAACAAGTGTGAATGCTGCTGGACACAAACTAAGGGACCAATTTGGCATGAACTTCTATTGTAAAGAAAACCTTTTTTAGGGGGGAATTTAAAGAAAAACCCCAAAAGATTTTCCCTACTGATTGAGGAGAGTGGGTGTGTGCAAAATTTTAAGTTTCTACTATAAAAGGTTAGGGCTGGGCGATGTCTGGATACATAGATAGATACACAGATACATATAAATGTCAGAATGCATGAATAACCTAAACCCAGCAACAGTCTGTTGTTGGTAGCATTGAAAACACGAGTTATTTGCTCGTAGTTTTGGTTACATATACTTACGTTAGCTCCATTATAATGAGGAAGGAAGACACAATTTGTCTGCCGGTAGTTTTAGTTACATATACCTGCATTAACTCCTTTACGATAAGGAAGACAGGAGTTATCTGCCAGACGTTTTGTTTACATATACATACGCTAGATCTATTATAAAAAGGAAGACACGCGTTATCTGTTCTTAGTTTTGGTTACATATACTTCCGTTAGCTCCATTATGATAAGAAAGACACGAATTATCATCCTGTAGTTTTGGTTAAATATACTTACGTTAGCTCCATTATAGTAAGGATGCAAGATTATCGCACGGGTAACAATAGCGTTATTCAACCATTAAATAACAATTGACTAGCGTCAAAGAAGACTTAGGAATATCAGTAAATGAACAAATAATTATAAATTCGTAAAGAATACCACGAATTTCATTTGTGATACTTTTACAAAAGAGTGTCTTGTTAGAAGAAACACCTACAAATAACAATAAAATAATTTTTATTCATCACCGAAACTTAAGAACTCATAAATTTTAAATAATACAAAATCACAAAGAAACTTGAGAGCGCTCAGTAAGCGCATACCACTGCCAACGAAACTATGAACGGTTAGGGCTGGGCAACGTCCAAATACATAAATAGATACATATATACATATAAATATCAGAAGACATGCATAACCTAAACCCAGCGATAAACCAGTGTGATTAACAAAAGCGTGTAAACATAATCATTTGTCAGTAATGTAAATAGACTCTCTCTTTGTTATAATAATGAATTTGTTATATTCATCAAATGAAGATCTGAAACCCCGATGCTGTCTAGGAACTGTTTTCTTTTATATGATTATTGTAATAAACCTTTTTATTCCTATAGATTTATTTTTCTCACAGTAAAGCAACAATAAATAGATGAAATAATATTATACTTTGAAGTTCAGCTTGCCTGGTGCACCAGGAACGCTAAGACCGGCCGTGCAGGAAAGTACACAGGATCAGGGCCGGGCAGAGCTGGTAATAAGCCCAAGCCAGATGGGAAACGTAGGCCCCATTTTAAACTGCGCATTAAGTGTTTTTGTAATCAGTGCTAAATAAATAGGATTTATGTATTGGGATATACATGTACATGTAGTGTATATTATGTACTTACAAGTAACAGAATCTAATAAAAGAACTAGAACGATTTACTAAAATATAAAAAGTAGGCCTCATCAAAATCGTGGGCCCATAGATACATATAAATGTCAGAACACATGAATAACCTAGACCGTAACAGCGATTAATAGTAGACCTTTTAAAACTTGTTGTATAGCCTCTTTTACATGTTCTGCCGACATGAGATATCTCGTCGTTGGGTTGCTCATTTGCGGGAGGAAAAGGAGCCCGGGTGTTAGCCCGGAAATGATCTCCAGTGGTACTATATCATAACAAACTTTCATTGTTGAAGACCGTCACATAAAAAGCAGTTCATACCACGCAAAGCAATGTTGCTTTCCGTGCCGCACGACACAAAATAAAAACTGAATGAAAATAAAATATTCAAAAACAAGGAAGAGAACTTTGAATGCACAGATATTGAGTTACTTCCCTTGAAATTTAAATTTAGCCTTTTTAAAAATTAATCTTTCGTTTTCAATCTCTTTTCGTGCTGAATAATGAAAAATACATCTCAAACAAAAACAAATTCCAGGATCTGTCCCAAAATTCATCCACTTCTTCCTTGTCCATGACCCACCCTTCTACAGAATTTCATTGAAATTCATTGAGAACTTTTCGAGATATCGTGTGGACAGACAGACGGGCAGACAGACATGAGTGAATACATATACCTCTGCCAACGAAGTTTAGTTACCTTTAGGGCAGTCAGGATGTTGAAAATGGCCTACAATTTTTAAATTTTAGAATTTTAATAATGATCAGGCCTACAAAACGCTTGCGAGATGTTGACGTTCTAGCAGTTAAGATGTTGAAAATGGCCTAAACAGCCGTAACATGTACATCAGAAGGCGTACACCAATACACAAGGCGGAGTTACGTTAACAAAAATGTTAATTTTAACATTTTAAGCTTCTGTTTTTTAATTTTTTAATTTTGAAGTTTTCGAATTTTAATATTTTATAACATCTACAAACACTGAAACTGAAAGTATTTTTCAATATTTTTCATTTTCATTGTTTATTGTTATCTTGAGTTGCTTACGTTCATACAGAAATACCGAGACTACAGTCTTTGTTTTGTGATTTAGTAAAAAAGGTAATATTTATTTACCGTATTTATTATTTGTGCAGAAGGCGATCTCATGTATAACGCGAGCCTATATTTCTGTATGTAGAATTCGTGAATATATACTAGGTGCTACCCAAGGGTACAGTGAATAAGACCTTGAAAAATTGACTTACCCTAACACCTAGTTTCCACCGTCTGCATCGACGTAGTCCCCTTGGGGACACACACACCAATCCCACAAAGGGTACATCTCGCCAAGAGAAGCCGCAAAAGTCTGTACTTCATTCGGTTTGCGAGCGCTGTTCAGTTTCCGTGAACTTTAGGGTAGCCACTTACACATATGCAGCAAGCTACTTACGTAGCCTCGTTGGGAGAGGGGGTGAATTCTGGCCATTTGTGACCACAAACCAATGCGTATCCCCATTTCATGAAAGGGGTGTGGTCATGGGCATGTCCTGATGTCTATGGTAACAGCTGAAAGAACCAGCCCCTTGCACATATGCAGCAATCTACTTACATAGCCTCGTGGGGGGCGGGGTGGCCATAATTATAAATATTGAAGCCTGGTTCCCGGGGATGCGTATCCCCATTTCATGAAAGGGGTGTGGTCAAGGGCATGTCCTGATGTCTGTGGTAACAGCTGAAGGAACCAGGCCAATCATGGACAACCAATCACGCGACTATGTGAGGGTACCCAACTAAAAAGACCATGTGTTGTAATTTCCTTCGTGGGGTGACAAAATATCTATACAAGTGGACATACGGTGGACGAGAGACGCCCAAGCAACCAGTAAAACTTTGTTTACTTGGGTGGGTGTCAACACCGAGACAGGAGCATATCAGTTCTTGATACAAAAGGACAATAATCGAAGATGGTTTCCTTGTTGGCGTCTGCCAGTGCGTGTGTCTTGAACTATCTTTGAAAATCCACCCAGTATCTTTTTTGTATCGACTGTAACATTTCCCTCTCCCATGAATATGTTGCCGTCCAAAAACTAGTACGCCCCACGAAAAAGTATTTCAAGTTTCAATGCTGTAGAATTTGGTCATAAATAATACTTGA
>VCCN01005145.1:1518227-1528570 GCA_006491835.1 Architeuthis dux | reverse complement strand
ATTGAAGGCAAACCCGAGGATTGGATCGGCGGGGAGGATATGAACATGCGACAGATCAATTCCCCATCAGCCAATTGGCACTTCAGGGGACTGGCATTCTCCTTCGCCAATAATTACCTTTATTGGAGTGAGTCTGGTCACCGGAAAATCCAGGGCCTTGTTTTAAATGGAAAGAAAAAGACGGACAGCATTTATCATGGAACGTCCACCGAAGTGGATGGTTTAGCTGTGGATTGGGTGTCAGGGAACTTGTATTGGACGGATGCTATTTACAACTGGATTATGATGGTCCCACTGAAACCAAATCAGACGAGGTACAAAATTGTGACCAATCTGGGATTAGACAAACCACATGGAATAGCAGTTTTGCCCCAAAAAGGGTAAGTGTTTTTTTGAATATTTAAACTAGTTGGACCCGTGTAAATTCCACGGATGCTGACAACTAAAAATATCCACTATACCCTTTGCCTGCATGTTCTCATCCTCTTCCATATCCCTTCCAATCTTCGTTGACCGTCCATGTTTTTTCTAAATCTTATACGAACATGGATTACTTTTTATAAAAGCTTCCTACTCCTCAGTAAAGTACCAACATTTCCTTTTTGCCCTCTCTCTCTTCCTACTCCCTCAGTAAACCCCCTAACTTTCTACCCTTTTATTAAACTACCTAACCTTTTTCTGTCCCCTCTCTTCCTACCCTCTTATTAAATTACCTAACTTTCTTTTCTGCCTTTTCTCTTCCTACTCTTGTATTAAACTACCTAACTTTCTTTTCTGCCTTCTCTCTTCCTACCCTCTTATTAAACTACCTAACTCTCTTTTCTGCCTTCTCTCTTCCTACCTTTTTATTAAACTACCTAACCTTCTTTTCTGTCCCATGCCTTCCTGCCCTCTTATTAAACTACTTAACTCTCTTTTCTGCCTTCTCTCGTCCTACTCTTTTATTAATCTACCTAACCTTCCTTTTTCTGTCCTCTGTCTTCCTTAAACTAACTAGCCTTTCTCTTATTATGTTATTACTGAAAACAGCCGGGAGAAACGCACACTAAGACACAACTGATATTCCGGGAGCTGTTGGCCCGGTGCCTCTTTTAATTCGGGCCAAAATACAAAAGCTCATGGAGTGACATAGTGATTGTAAATGGAGATAGTGTTGATGTAATTAAACTATTAAATATATCTGACTCCATGTGATAGTGGAAAAGTTAACAAAGATCGTTGCATAGTAATCTCTAGATGTCCGTAGTAGTGACCATAAACTAATAGTAGCAGCGGTAGTAATAGTAGTGGTAATAGCCTTAAGGGTAAGTCTGCCGTAAGTAAACTAGAGTGGAAGAAAGGGTAATGTTAACGATATGCGTAAGAAAGATCTTTCTCAGCCTGTTCCTGCAGTAGTAAAAGGAATGAAAATACATGGGTTGCACATGATAATCATGTAATGACATAAGGATGCATGCAAATAATAAGTGCAAATACTTTGTAACAATAATAAGAAGTAGCTGGCTGGAATTCCGGTGGTGAGAAAATGTTAGTTTGTTACACATAAAATGTCGTTTCTTGAATAGTAAGATGAAGAATTATATAAATAACAAACAAAAAGAAACGATAAATATTTAATCAAAATATGATACATTTGAAGCAATAACTTTTTCCAAAGATCTTCTAATGATAATATGCCATCTCTATAAAATCTTTTAGGTTTAGTGGACACAAATTCAGTAAAGGCACGAATTATTACAGGTGTGGGATGGGACACTGTCATGGAGCATTTCATTCAGTTTATGTGTGACCCCTTTTCCCAACTTTTTAACCTTTCCTATTACCTTGAGATGACGTGATATGTCCCAATTCTTAAGCTTAGACACAGGCAACTAATAGGTGTAGGATGGGACACTGTCATGGAGCATTTCATTCAGTTTATATGTGACCCATTTCCCCAACTTTTTAACCTTTCCTATTACCTTGAGATGACGTGATATGTCCCAATTCTTAAGCTTAGACACAGGCAACTAATAGGTGTGGGATGGATCACTGTCATGGAGCATTTCATTCAGTTTATGTGTGACCCATTTCCCCAACTATTTAACCTTTTCTATTGCCTTGAGGTGACGTGATATGTCCCAATTCTTAAGCTTAGACACAGGCAGCTAACAGGTGTGGGATGGATCACTGTCATGGAGCATTTCATTCAGTTTATGTGGGACCCATTTTTCCAACTTTCTAACCTTTCCTATTACCTTGAGATGACGTGATATGGTCGCTGTTAAAATCTCAAAGTCCCTAGTAAGTTCTCGAACCGTTGTTCGTAGGTGGTTGGCCACTACAGTCGATAATTCTCCCTCATTAAAAATCATTGGGTCTCTCTCGAGGTATCCATATGTCCAAACCTAAACCTATTGGACCAACGCTATCGCTCATAGAATTTCTGTTTTTGGAAGAGGAAAGTGCTGCAAATATTCGCGAGGGATTAGTGAATGTTTATGGAAAGACTGCACTTGATGTAAACAGAATAAGGAGATGGGTCAGTAGAGTTAATGGTAATACTAGAGAGAAAGGAGAAACTGACCTTACACCTTACAGAAGCAACACTATTGCAAAACTCTTTGAAAGCCGTCAGGTGAGCCATGGGAGTGCCTGCAATTTACTGCAGTCTCTTGGCTATCCAAGGTCTGTGCAAAGTTAGCTCATTGTCAAAACACAGAGCAAAGCCACATTTGAAGTTGAGTGATGTGCTTTTGCAACATGACAATGCAAGGCCTCACAACTACTTAAAGACCAGACAAGCAATCACAGCGCATGGCTGGACAACCTTGCCTCATCCACCCTAAAGTCCTGACGTGGCACCCTCAGACTTTCATCTGATTGGGTCTATGAAAGAGGCACTCAGGGGACAGTGGTTCTCCAATGATGATAAGGCGAAAGAGACAATTCACACATGGCTACGAGGCCTCATTCAAAGGTGGAATATCACGATTGAGAAGGAAGGGGACTGTTTCGGGGAATAGATTTGGCATCCTGAGTATTTATTTTGGTATGCTTTGTATGCTTCTACTACTAGTTATTTCATTACAAGCGGTACTGCTGGTTTCACACACATATATATATATATATTCATAATACATGATGGAGTGACGAGATAGAAACGTTTGCCGGTAGGATGTGGCAGAGGTTAGCATAAGATAGGTCGTCATGGAAGGAAATGGGAAAGGCATTTGTCCAGCAGTGGACTTATAATGGCTGATGTTATGACCTGACTGTTGTTTTCATTCTGATAGCTGTTTTTAAACTATTTTTTGGTGCTGATTTCAAAAATCGCATGGTCAAGTTTTCTTTCTATAGCATATCAGCATTTACATTGAACACCAGTAATATAATTATATTACATTGAACACCAGTAAGTGATCCAGCAGTTGACTTATAACGGATGATGATGATGATGATGATGAAGATGATCCTGTTTTTTCGTTTACACCTGCATTTTTAGAGACGTATCTATTGCGCTAACCAAGGTGTTACTCTATTAGGACACATGAGATATCTCTGTTTAAAAGAAAACCACAAGTTGAATCTGAACAATATCAATCATTGTGACTTTTTAGGCGCACCTTTGAAGATTCATATACGTCGTTCTATTTGACAGAAGTAAAATACACCCGGGAAACGGGAAGAACATTGCGTTTATCAATTCAGGCATAAGTCGTGATATTATCTTGATTTTATTTTGAATTATATGAGGGATTGTCAACCAGCATACAATTTTTGCTTGTGCGGTTTACTTTCTCACAATGTCCATCCTGGTTAACTTGAAACTTGCTTATTCATTACTTGCTATTTGCGGTAATGTTATGTTCATATCGCAAACATCTTCAAGGTTCGATACACACGAAAGATTTATTTTTAAATTTCATTGTTACAAGAAGCCACCTTCGTTGGCAGAAATAAAAAACAACAAAAAGTAAAAAATGTTTTGTGAACAATGTTTCCTCAAAGCTACACGACCGTTCACAAGAACAAATTATACTGCACAGTAAAATTTTAATGCCACCCACGATATAGAATTAAATAATAATGAATCAATAATTAAGTGAAACCAATATATCAAATAAATCATTTTTTTTTATTATACACTTTCTGTTAAAAGTAACTGACCTTTGTTAATTAAACTTTAGACAAATAATCAATGATCGTCTCAAAAGTAATATATTTTCTGTAAACTCCATATTTTTTAATTGCTCACAGGCTGTTTGTTCCCGTGCAGGCCATGAAAAACTAGCATTCCAAGGAAAATTATGAATCACTGCAACCCATATATGCTGTGTTGGGGGTGATCAATTAAAAAATTGGAAAAAGGGATATTCAATGAAGTTACTTCTCTCGCTTTTTGTCAGGCTGTGATCACTAAAAAAAGGTCTGAATTACAAGCGGTACTGCTTGTTTCACATATATATTTTCATAATGAACATTTGAGTGTTATTTCCAATTGTTTTTATACATCTATTTTTTTTTCTGTATGGCTAGTTGATTCGCCCATGTCCATGTTTCATGTGGGCGTGTTATATATATGAGTATTTCATCTAAGCTGCGTGGCTGCACACAATATAGGATTAAATAATAATGATTGAATAATAAAGTAGAACCAATATACCAAATGAATCATTTCTTTTATTACACACTTTTTGTTAAAAGTAACTGACTCTTGTTTCTTAAACTTTGGACAAAAAAATCAATGATCGTCTCAAAAGTAAAATATTTTCTGTAAACTCCATATTTTCTAGTTGCTCACAGACTTTTTGGTCCCACGCAGGCCATGAAACATTATAGGGAACATTGAGCATATACAATAACGATAAAAGTGAAAGATTTACTGATGTATTTGCATTTTTTGTAGATTTAATGTAAAAAGAGATGTAATCTATAATATTATTCTACTTGTTCCTACAAAAGAGTTTTTGGTTCTCTTCGTTGAAAAAGACAAATATATGTCTTCTCACGTTGAATGTGTGACTGATAATACAAAACACTAAGGATCTAATCAAGTTCTTTCCATCAGGGCCCCCATACATTTTAAATGTATAACATCTGTATTTAATTTTTAAAAATGAAATATTTCTATTACAAATCTTGGAAAATTAGATTTTGTTAAATTTCACATTTCTCGATTATTAAAGCACTGTTTTATTTAATAACACCGTTTCAGAAGTAACTACGGAAAATAAAGAATTTTAAAATCTTTAAAAACATTTATCTATAAATTAATGTTTTAATAAAAAATCTTTAAAAATTAATTTCTGAGCGAATATTTTTTTTACAACCGAAAAGTCTACAATATATTTTAATAAAAAGAAGCAACCACAAACCTTTCTAAACAAAAGAATATTTTAGTTTTATTGCAGTTTTTAAAAAAAGTTTTCCGATTAATGACATATTTTCTAAATCTCCGACTGAGGTTTCGAATATAATTTTAACTGATTTAATTCCAGCGGGGACTCATCTTTATAGAAAAGTAAATATTTTTAGTTAACACGTATGATATTTGATAGATATTTCATAAAATTAAATAAAGGGGGAGATGACTGGCTTTAAAATATTTCAAAGTTTTTCTTACAAAATACACTTTTCATAAATAAATACATTCATAAATCAATAAATACAGAAAATGTTATTCAAATCCGTTAAGTTGATTTTTGGTATAATTTTAAAATCTGGGGTGTTTCGACTAAAAATTTTCTAATGCAAATTATTATGTCCAGTTGTTTATCCAGTGTAAACAACATTTGAAAGACAAAAACTCCGGTTCTAAACATTGGAAACAAGTTATTTTTATATCAGAATGTTTTCCAATCATTCTTTTTGGGACAACGGGTTTTTACAATAAAGTTAACTATTATACAAGTTTTGGGAGTTTTTTGTCATCTATTCGTCAAAAGTGCGTGGAGGTACCTGTCATTAATTTAAGTACATTTTAATAATTTCTCAAAAAAATTAAATTTGCGCGACTAAGTTTTTTTTTTGTTCTCTTCGTTGAAAAAGACATATCTACGTGTTCTCACGTTGAATGTGTGACTGATAATACAACAAACTAAAGAGCTAATTAAGTTATTTCGATCAGGGCCTCCATACATTTTAAATGCATAACATCTGTGTTTAATTTTTAAAATGAAATATTTCTATTAAAAATCTTTGGAAAATTAGATTTTGTTAAATTTCACATTTCTCAATTATTAAAACACTGTTCTATTTAATAACACCGTTTCAGAAGTAAGTACGGAAAATAAAGAATTTTAAAATATTTAAAAACATTTATCTATAAATTAAGTTTTTAATAAAAAATCTTTAAAAATTAATTTCTGAGCGAATATTTCTTTTACAACCCCAAGAGTTAAATTAATATGCTTTTACTGTTTTCAAAAATGCAGTTCACTAAACCAAAAAGATTCCTAATTGCTGAATTAATGAAATATTAAGTAAAAACCAGGGAGATGAAAAACAGAATGAACCAACAATATTTATCACATTTTAGTAGTTAAGACTTTTTATATTTGACGAGTTTTTGCAACATCAGAATTTTCCAAATCTTTTTTCATAAAGCTTGAAGTAAACTCCAAAAACCTTTAACAGCAAAAGTATGATAATACGAACATATGAATTACCTACAGAATAGACAGAAAAATCAAAATCTATTAAACAGGATATGAGATTCAAAACCAACTTTTCTTGATCTAATCTGACCGAAAACTTCGAAAAGTCTCTGTTTGCTGATTATGTTATCTTAACGAATTCAACATAATAAGCGATGCATAATAATATTGAAAGAATCTTACGTACGTTGGTACAAGTTCAATAGTGCGGTCCCTCCTATAGCACTTGCAGAATTGATTTATTTTCGCATCTAATACTTCAACAGTGACGATAGTTCTGTTGTTGTACCACGTTAGGGTTAAAGGTAGGATTATGGGCAGAGGTAGGATTAGGGGTAGGGGTAGGTAAATTCAGGAGGGACCGCACTTCTTTTGGGGGGACCACACTACTTAACTTGTACCCTTACGTTTTCTCGGCGCTGAAACTTTAGTTTGGCTCTGACCTACAGGGTCTTGGGGGGGGGGTGTAGGGCATCATTAATTTGATTATACAGTTGATAACTTTCGACATGAAATTGCATATACAGACACCTACAACCAATGTAGAGGGCAGTAGGTTGCTCAGGAGCCAGGGTCGTACTTAAAGTAATGCAAACAGTGCAGCCCCCATGATTTTAGGGACCCCAAATATATGTGTTTTTGCGGCTATAAAAGTAAAAAATGTCTCAACTAAAGAAGATTACTTATCTTATATAGAGATGGATTATCGATTATCCATAAATGACTTTGTGTTAAATTAAACATCATAATTCTATGAATATTTCATTCTCGTTTTGATTTCTTTGAAAATAATTGCTGAATACAAAAATAGAAGGGCCCCCAAGAAATGTTATGCACTGGGCCCCATCAATGGCAAATTCGGCCCTGTCAGTAGCACAGAAGTATTGAAACTAGAGAGGCCAATGTGAGATTATCAGCCTACTGCAGTGGTTCTCAAACTTTATTCTATGACGGCACACTAAGAGATATATTTGACTTATGCGGCACACCAACTGTAAATATGAAAGAGAGCGCATACCTCTGCAAACGCCATTGTCAGAGGAAGTAATTGGTCATGGATCCGCCCCAAAATTTAATCACTTCCTCCGTAGCCAATTATCCACCCTTCCACAAAATCTAATAGAAATTAATTGATAACTTTTGGAGATATCTTGCGGAGAGTCCAGACAATTCTGTGATTTTATGTGGTTTTGACATATAACTACGACGTAGGGGAGGTAATTGGTCATGGATTCGCTCCAAAATATAATCAGTTATTCCATAGCAAAGTTCCCACCCTTCTCCAAAATGTCTTTTGGAGATATCGTGTGGACAGACATGGAAATTTGGCGATATTATGTAGTTTGGATATATACCTCGCAGATTTACAGCAGTCAACTATTTGTGGACATTGAACTTTACGGACGTACGCACGCACACGCACACACGCACACGCACACACGCACACACGCACTCTTAAACTAACACATATACGCATCTGCGGTGCATATACCGTCAGTGCAGTTACATGTAGATGCACCTGTATTTCGGTACACTGACCTCGCCTTTATATAAAGCTGATTGTAAATGTAAAAGACAAAAAAAGGATCCAGTTTCTTTTTATTTCACACTCAGAATTCCAATCGGGACCATCTTGGCTAAGTTGTGCCAAAAATACCAAAAGTCTAGAATAAAACCGTATAAAATTTTCCCGGCCCTAAAACACAAATATTCATTAATTAAATCATTTTTTGATGGACACTTTTCCTCCATTGATAAATTCGTGATGGGCAAAGACTTTAAACAAATTCTGTTTTATTTTCTACTATGTCGGTTTTTTGTCCGGTGGGGGGTTATTGTCCGGTGGTGTTTTTGTCCGTATCGCCCTCTTTCCAACTGTAACGACAGAGGTAAATGAACAACCAAACTTTCATATTAGCATACAGATATACGTGCTCATCAACCCCTTTTCCCTTTCACCTGTCGCTAAAAAAGGTTGAGATCTCACAAAATCTAGTGATAAAACCACTAGATTGGTAACACTGTGGTGGAAGCGGAGCAGACAACATACCCGTACTGGACACGTTCAAGACTCGAAATACATGTTTGCTTATTTAGAAACATTTACACGGAACACTTGGGAGATAATTGCGCCACACTATTGTGCCTACTAACGTGGCACCAGGCGGTACCGGCCCACAGGGATTTTGCCTGGTTGCCGGGCGGCCCAATGCGCCCCTGAACAGGGGTATTGAATTCTGTTCCAGTTAGAATTCTAACGACTCTCTCCCTAAACCTGGCGGGAAGCTGTTGGCCCGTTCGCTCTCTGTTCCCCACTCCTAACTCACTTTGAACTGCCGGCCGATTTGAAATCACGGCCACCCTTAAACCACTCTGGTTGGTCGAACGCATTTTCTTCGTTGTGACTTCCGTGTGACCCGGTCAACCGTTTGACACAAATCCTAGCCCAGAGAACATGATATGTCATTTTGTTGCAAGTGCCAATACTATCACCCCAAATTCAAGTCTTCCAATAGGCGAACACACGTGTATTTCATTACACTTTCAATAACTTCTAGCGATCTATTTACGGTTTCATAACATTTTTAAAAGATATTCTGAAAATAAGAAATTGATTAAAAAATGATTTTCAGTGAGGGGATAATTTTTTGTAAAGTGTCTCAAGTGCACAGAGAATGGAATCTGCGATCCGAGTTCAAACTCCAGTGTGCCAGTTTGAGTTCACTTCGCACTAATGCCCTTGATAAAGGCATGAATCCACTTCTCCCCTTTCCCAGCTATGGGTAAATAGCAGAGCGGTTGGAGTCCTTTAGCCCTGTAAGGTAGTTCATCTTGGGCGTCGGGCTAGCACCCCGGGTGCCGTAAAAACCCACAATTGCTACAAACATTTGTTATGATATAGTGCCACTGGAAGTCATGTCCGGGCTAACACCTGGGCGTAAGTGACCTCAGGAAAAATGCATATGCGTGGTGTGCAAAAACAGGAAATAACATAACAAGCGTGGGCGTTCAAACCCCATAAAAGAAGACGCAGGCCTCCCGCTCAGAGGACAGAGTACAGAGACTCAGAGAGCGGAGTCAAGCAGAGACAGACATCAGCTGGGCTTGGGGGCACGGGGCAAGTTCCCCTGTTGGGAACAGGCTCTCTTTATCTCTCTCCCACTCTTCATTCTCCGCCACTGACACAATGTATCTTATGAAATAAAAGATATATCCGGATTTTTTTTATAAACAAGTTTCGAATCTTCCCTTTTCTCAAGTTCAGGACTTCCCCTCCCTCAAATGAGCAACCGAACGACGAGACATATCATGGCGGCAGAACATGTAAAAGAGGGTATACAACACAATGATTGGGTCTTCTTGAATCATTTGATAAATGGAGACAAAATCATTGTTTCATGTGTCTCATGAGACAAAATCATTGCTTCATGTGTCTCATGTGACAACATCATTGCTTCATATGTCTCATGAGACAAAATCATTGTCGTGCGTCACATGAAACAATTTTGCTTTTGCACTGCTTTTTGTCGAAAGTGCTTTCATGTGTCCCTTAATGATAAAAAACATATTCCTATCGTTGCGATCAAAAAGAAATTCTTTCTTATTATTTACTTGCAAATTCATTGTTATGCAGTTGCATTTCACATAGCAAAAGAACATATCTATTTTTTAATCACCGCTACCCACAACACTGGTTTAAATACT
>VCCN01005145.1:1504008-1514356 GCA_006491835.1 Architeuthis dux | reverse complement strand
CAGGATTCGTCCTGAGAAGCTTTTGGGATCTCCACCCCACTCTATCCCGGTCCTCGTGGCATGTGTCTCAGTGACAGGGATCTAGTCACGGGGACATGGGACCCCCCTACTGAATTCGACACTAAATGACCCACCAAGGGTCGATGTGCCGTTAAACAATCAATCAATCACACAAGTCTTATGAAATGGACACATAACTTTGTTACTTAGACCTTACTTTTTTCCGGTACCAATTTCGCTTATGATCTCGAGGGATCCGCGTTGTCCAGCGGTTGTCTGATACAGTATCGCCCATAAATAAGTACACCCCTACCACTATGTTTTAGAAAGTTACTTTTCTTCTAAACCAAATATAGCAGGATTTTATTATTTCTAGTGGAATATTACACAATAAAAACAGATATTATCAAGTATTATTCATGACCAAAATCTACTGCATTAAAACTCTGTTGCCAAAAATATGAATATGTTGCCGTCCACAGATGAGCACAACACTACGAAAAAATATGTTTGGCAACAGTTTCAATGCTGTAGAGTTTGGTCCTAAATAATACCTGATAATATCTGTTTTGATTGTGTAATGTTCCACTAGAAATAATAAAATCCTGCTATATTTGGTTTAGAAGACAATTAATTTTCTATTAAAAGGTGGTAGGGGTGTACTTATTTATGGGCAATAATGTATAGTTACAACTTGGCCTACTCATTGCCATTTAGGTTTGCTAATAGCTTCTAAGATATCTCTGACTCTTGCCTTTTCTCTGATATATTGTGCTCTTTTGTGATCTTTCCACTTGATCTTTAGCCCAATGTCTTCCTGTGCACATTGCATAGCTTTTAGTTTGTCAGCCAATTTCTTGGTTATGTTTCACTCCTGTTTAAGAAAGCATTTGAATGCAAACCGTACCGAGCAAAGCACCCATTATATCTATTATATATTTATATCAATTTATCATGAAGAAAAGAGATTGATCAATTTGTTCTGATTTTTAGGTACTTATTCTGGAGTGACTGGAAAATTATTTGTGTCTACTTATCAAGTTTTAACTTAGTATAAGTCCAGATTTTCTCTCCCCATCCAGCAGTTAAAGCCAATGACAAACCTCCTTTTCCTTCAATTTGATCAATTTGTTCAGATGTTTAGGTACTTATCCTGGAGTAACTGGAAAAGATATCTGTGTCTACTTATCAAGTTTTAACTTAGTATAAGTCCAGACTTCCTCTTTCCATCCAACAGTTAAAGCGAATGATAACCTCCTCTCCATTCGCAGGTGGTAATTATATTCCTAAGCAATTAAGACTTAGCAAATTTTAGTAGACACGTTCCCATTAATTTAACTCTCTGGCTGGACTATCCCATTAGGCGTTAAGGTGGTGGGGGGATGTTGCATTAAATATATATTTCTTGGGACTACATCCTTCTTTGGCCAAAAGCTATCTGACAGCACCCATTACCCTGCCTTTCTAAAATATCTCTGACACTTGTTTTTTCTCTGATATATTGTGCTCTTTTGTGATCTTTCCACTTGATCTTTATCTCAATGTCTTCCTGTGCACGTTGCATAGCTTTTAGTTTGTCATCCAATTTATGGATTAAGTTCTATGTTTCACTCCCCATTAAGAAATTATTTGAATGCGAAACCTACAGAGCAAAGCACCCATGTGAAAATAATCAATTTATCATGAAGAAAAGAGATTTGATCAATTTGTTCTGATTTTTGAGTATTTATTCTGGAGTGACTGGAAAAGTATCTGTGTCTACTTATCAAGTTTTAACTTAGTATAAGTCTGGACTTCCTCTCCCCATCCAGCAGCCAATGATAACCTTCGATTTGATCAATTTGTTCTGATTTTTAGGTACTTATTCTGGAGTGACTG
The DNA here is from genome assembly GCA_006491835.1 of Architeuthis dux. NCBI lineage: Eukaryota > Metazoa > Mollusca > Cephalopoda > Oegopsida > Architeuthidae > Architeuthis > Architeuthis dux. The sequence continues at coordinate 1,512,478 of VCCN01005145.1, read as the reverse complement.
GGGAGAAGTGCCTAAGATCGAAGTATCTGATCTGATTGGTAACAACCGACGTACTGTGGTGAGTGATGACATGAGGAAACCCAGGGGACTGCTGGTCGATGCAAAGGACAACAAAATCTATTGGGTTGACAGTGGTAAACACACGGTTGAATGCATCCAATTCAATGGAATGGGCCGAAGAGTCATCGTAGAAGATGAGGTTTCCAAGTTCTATGGAATAGCTTTGTATCAGGTAAGTAAGAATAATATATATTGTCACATACAATAGTCATTTCTCATCTCTTGTAACAATCTAGTGAACAAAGGGGAGTTTTTCCTTTCTGGTCAGTGGACTGTTGCAAATGCTTGAATGTTATGCACGAATGTTTGGTAAAAGTTCATGGAGAACCTAAATTCTCACCTTAGATCTTTTTCACAATTTGCTTGGGATGTTCATGTATACCGTATTTTGCGCCATATAAGTTCACCCCTACCACTTCTTAATAGAAAGTTAATTGTCTTCTAAACCAAATATAGCAGGATTTTATTTCTAGTGGAACGTTACACAACTAAATCAGATATTATCAGGTATTATTTATGACCAAACTCTAAAAATATTTTCTCGTAGTGTTGTACTCATCTTTGGACGGCAACATTCATATTTTTGGTCAAAAAAATTAAAATAGTATTAAAGAATAACATTCAATATAATGTATAGATACAAAAAAGAAATTGATATTGACTCAAAACTAACACCTCCCGGTTGATTTTAAAATTGTATTGCTCGGGCCCAAAACAGGCTAATTTAATAGGGTGTGGTATGCCGCGAAAGAGTTTCTGTCTTTGTTCAAGCACAAGTGTACTCTGCAAAGCTTGCTGACCACATTGGTGCCGATTATGTTGTGGTTACAATATTTGCATGTGGACGACGGGTTCTCATGGTTAAGAGCTGACTTTTTCTCTCCTTGAGTATTGCTACACTTGATTTCTATATATAAATGCATACATTAGGTGTGTGCAAAAGTTTCCAGAAAAAAAAGGTTTGGACCGTTTATTTAGTCTTTAGTTTTCAAAAAAGAGCGCCGGGAACCTTTACACACATTTAATAAATTACTGTCCGTAGAATTCCGCGTGCCTTCCATTGTTTTTATTAGAACATTTCAACATTTCAATAAACATTATTAGAACTTTTACACCATACACAATAACATTTCTAATAATGTTTATAGTATTTTCTATAGTTTTGAGAAGGGTCAATAATATTCAAATGATTATTTTCTATAGTTTTGAGAAGGGTCATTAATATTCAAATCGTTCTTCGGACGATTGAACTCCTTCTTGCTATTTGTGTTGTAAACACGACGTTTCGGCTGATCCACTCTTCGGTCCTCTTCAGGTGTAAAATCCGAGTGTGATGGGTTAAACAGAAGTTATGTTTAAATGGAGTAGCCCTTATAGCACATGGCCCGGGTGTTTCTGTGTCTTTGTCTTGTCGGGTTTTAGATTTGTTGAGAAGTGGAAGCCACATCGGATTGAAATCCGCACTTGTCTGGCTAATGCAGTTAGTCGACATTTTGATGTGAGCTGCCTCTTTGATTTTTCTCTGCTACCAACATCGTTCTCCGTCAATAATCTGGACTTCCTCCCAAATAACAAGAAGGAGTTCAATCGTCCGAAGAACCATTTGAATGTTTATAGTAGTTGTATTTTTCTTTCTTCTTCGGTCCACACACAGATATAACTTACTCAGACTGTCATTTTACGGCAGTGAGTAAACAGCGCGGATAGGAAATAAAGAATAAGCACTCGGTGAGACTTGAACTCACACCCCTTTCGCCTCAGGGATACCTGTTTATCTGTACCCACTGCTCTTACCAACTGAGCTACGAGAACTCTACTGTTGGCAGAAGATCAAACCTGATCTTTAAATCCACACTTCGTTTTCCCCCGATCTTTTGGCACCATATTTTTCATTGTTTTACACTAGATAGTTCTTTCTCTGCCTGTTCCTGCAGTAATAAAAGGGATGAAATACATGTATATTCCAAGATGCAAGTTGAACATGGTAGCAATGCATTGACAATAAAGAATACAAATACTTGGCAACGAAAATAAGAAGTATATTGATTACAGAAGATATAACAAGAAAGTAGTTCTCAGCTGATGAGAGAAAGAAGAAAAAATGCATTTAAAGAGTTCGTATACTACTTAGTAAAGTGTCCTTAGTTTGTTGAAGATGTTAAGGAAGGGAGTGTGTGTGTATATGTATGAATGCGTACGTACATAATCAGAGTTGAGAGGCGCGTGGGACAGATCATAGTTTTGTTAGGCAACAAAAACTGACTGAACAAAGATGAAGAATAGCTCAGTCTTTTTATAGTAAGAGGTGAGTGGTGGATGTGTGACTGGTCGAAATGTGGTGTGTTGAACTGGTTATCATCAAAAGTTCCAAGATGTAAGGTGACAATATACATGGTTTCGTCAGACTTATTGTCTACAAAGGGTATCAAGTTGTGAGTCAAGTACATTATTTTCATGTTTTGAAAATTGGTTATCTAAAAGCACTAGAAGACAAGATAACTTTATTTCTCTGAGTAAAAATCTGGCTGTCCTTGTGTGTGTGTAAAAACACATATGTCCATTACAACTGTGCCTTATGTATGATTTGTGTTTTTTTAACTTTCTTTTCAGAATTATTTGTTTGTGACAGAACAAAGTCAAGGTCACTTGAAAGTCTACAACAAAGTGAATGGAAAGAGCTTAGTGAATTACCAATTGGGTAAAATGCCTTATGGGATTATCATGTTTGATGAATCGACACAACCGGGAAATTCAGGTAAATAAATACCTATCTAATATAAACCGTCAACCAAAACCGTCACCAAAACTGTCATGCTCTCCATGTATAATGTGAACCCTTAAATATGACTTACTAATATATGAGAAAATGTGTCATATATATTAAAGAAATTATGGCAGCAATTTTAATTAACGTATATTTCGGCGGATAAGAAGACACTTGACGCACCCTAAAAGCACGCCTCAAAATGGGGTCGTCCTATCGGCCAGAAACAAAAACAGTGACTAAACAGTTAGCTAAAACCACGAAATTCAGACTAAAATTGGGGTCTCGTCGTATCTGAAGGTCGCCTTATCCACCGAAATGTACGTACTCAAAAAAGAAAGAAATTGGCCTTAAAATGTAAGTACTACTTATGTTTTATTTTAGACTTGTGCGAAGCCCTTCTGTGTGACCATTTCTGTATTCATGATCCAATTATGGGACCCGCCTGTCACTGCAGTGAAGGATACAAACTGACAGACGATCATAAAACATGTACAGGTAATGTTGTTCTCTTTCATCAAATCTAAGCTTTAGTATTGAACTAATATTTAAAGATTGTGACACAACCCAGAGAATCAAGCCCTGGCCATGATTTCTTTCTCATAATGAATTTGTTGCAAACATCTAAGTTTGAAATGTATCTTCTGCCAAGGCCGTCAGTCCCCCCCCCAATTATTTCCTAATATGTGTTCCTTATTTTTTTCGAAAAATGCTACAAAAAGCTTTAAGATTCCAGAAAGAGTAAGTAAATCAATTATCCCCTTCAATTATTTTTTGTGAGTTCATAGGTGTATAATAGACCTATCCCGAGTCTGTGGATGACTTGAAAGATACATTGATTTCTGACAAATTTTGAAGCTCTATTTTCAAAGATTCCCCAAGCAACCTTTTGTTTATAATTATCTTCATCAATTAGATATCTAAATGTCATCATATATCCATCAATTAAATAGTGCACTTTTTACAAAGGGGTGTTTTCCCGTGGTCTAAAAAAGAATTTCCGCTTCGCTCGCAGCCCCTCCCCCCAATATGAATTTCGTTCCGACGGCCCTGTTTTCAGAAGAGGTCACCATTGTTTAAGAAAATTCTTCTTTGCTTAAATATCCACTACTTGTTGAGGTCTTATTGAATTTTTACAACTGTACTATACTATTTAAATAGTTCTTCTGACGATTGAACTCCTTCTTGTTGTTTGTATGTCGACTTGTGTCGCATTAGTCAGACACGTGCGGAGTTCAATCTGATGTGGCTTCCGCTGCCCAACAGACCCAAACCCGACAAGAAAAAGACAGAGAAACACCCGGGCCTTGCATTATAAAGGTTACCCTCTTCAAAAATAAACTTCAGTTTATTCCACCACACTCGGATGTTATACCTGAAGAAGGCCGAAGTATGGATCGGCCGAAACGTCGTGTTTACAACACAAACAACAAGAAGGAATTCAATCGTCCGAAGAACCTTTTTTGACTTTTTTCTTACAACTGATATAGTATAGTACAGATATTTTCTATAGTTTTGAGGAGGGTCATTAACATTCAAATAGTTCTTCGGGCGATTGAACCCCTTCTTGTTGTTTGTGTTGTAAGATATTTTCTATAGTTTTGAGAAGGGTCATTAATATTCAAATAGTTCTTCGGACGATTGTATTCCTTCTTGTTTGTGTTGTAAGATATTTTCTATAGTTTTGAGAAGGGTCATTAATATTCAAATAGTTCTTCGGACGATTGAATTCCTTCTTGTTTGTGTTGTAAGATATATTCTATAGTTTTGAGAAGGGTCATTAACATTCAAATAGTTCTTCAGACGATTGAACTCCTTCTTATAGAACTATTTGAATGAAAACACTCGTTGTCCAGTCAGCGGTTCCAACAATTTGAAGATATTGAAAGATTCCTTGAAGCATTCATTAAATCAAAACGGAAATCATTATTTTATGGTTGAATAGAGAATTTAGCTGAAAACTGCTGGACAAAGGCCTTTCCCATCTCTATCTTGTGCTACTTCTTACCGGCAAACCTTTATATCTCGTCCCTCCATCTTGTGTCTGGTCTTTTCCTACTTCGTTCATTGTCCCTTGGGCACCAATCGGTTAGTCTTTTCCCCCATCTATTGTCATCTCTTCTTGCTAGGTGACCAGCCCATCTCCATTTTTGCTGCTTAATTATTTGTATAATATCCTTCACTCTAGTCCTCTCCCTGATCCATGTTGATCTTTTTCTATCTCTTCCATGGCTCTCTGTGCTATTCTGCGTTGGTTTTCAGCTCGTTTGGTTAATTTCCATGTTTCGCATCTGTAAGTCATGGCTGGTATTATGCAACCGTTGTATAATTTATGCTTTAGGCACATTGAATGTCTCTATTCATACCAAATGCTTCCCAACCTATCGTTATGCGTCATTTTATTTCGCAGTCATGGTCTTTCTCTAGCTTTATCACCTGTCCTAGGTAGATGTATTAATCAACCTTTTCTAGGATTTCTCCTTCTATATTTATGACCTTTTTGGGGACTTTATCGTTGAACATTACTTTTGTCTTTTTTCTGTTCATCTTTAAGCCTACTTTTTTACTTTTCCTATTTAGATCAGTTAACATGTTTAGTAATTGTCATTATAACATAGCATAAATAGAGGTTGTGCCAGCAAAAATTTTAAAAATATATGATGTTGTTGATCCTCAACAAGATGAAATGGATTAGTGCTGTTTATCTCATCTGGTATCTACTTTCTTGAGCTGGTGAAATATCACTAGATGGTGATATATATCGCTACATGATACTTGTATATTTATATGTTTATGTGTATGTGTTTGTTCTCATACACAAGGCACATTAATCTTTTTGGGGACTTCATCATTGAACATTACTTTTGTCTTTCTAATGACTGAAAAATAATGTATTGTTGAATTGTAATGAATTCTGCCCCCAGCCGATTATTGCACCAACCAAACAAAAGACAATTTCTTAAAAGATTTGTAACTTTTTCTTTATTTTCAGAATACTCTCAATTCCGGCAACCCTATCACGTGTATTCTATCCACGAAGGCATTTGCCATTTCCCTGCAAACCTGGCTGATATGAACACACAAAATCTCACTTTAAACAACCAATGTTTTTTGTTTGACAGCAAGGGTTACTTAGCACTTGGCATGCACGCAAAGTCAGACACTCTGTATTTCTCTACAAACACCACTGATAAATGGATCAACAGGGTGCGAATGGAGTACGATGCTCCCCTGGAGAACATTGTCGGAGGGGTCGGAATAGTTCAAGGTAAGTCGATGATATTCTCTATAGTATAACGAGAGTAATCCTACTCCACCAGAAAGGAGATAAGCACGACCTTGGCATCTACCGTCCTAGTACACTATTACCTAACATATATAAACTATTCACAACCACGCGAGAGGCATTCGCTGTATCTCATTGGTCACCACGAAAAGTATAAACATCAGCGTCCTTCTCTATACACAAACCTTCGATGCCAGCGGTTAGTATGGAGTGGCTGTTAGCGTTTTGCAACTGGGCTGCTTGTCGGAACACGTACAATTCCGGCAGGTCCGCTTGGGTGAACGGATATGATGTTGGAATACCCGAAATCGGCAATGATCCTGAGTTAAACACATCACTGACGAGGCAGCCCGGCGCACCTTTGAGGTGTATTTCACGAACAAAAATACTCACAAACAGATTAACAGGCACTCTAGATGAAAATCAACCACGGGAGCAGACAGACTTCAGAAGCGGCTACTCAACAATAGATCACCTACATGCAATAAATCAACTAATCGAAACGTCCTTAGAATACTTCAAACCACTCTTTTTGGCCTGTGTAGATTATGAGAAAGCATTTGATTCAGTAGAACACACGACAGTCTTCAATTCAATGCGAGAACAAGGCGTTAACGAGAATTACATACAAATTATCCAAAATATATACGAGAATGTCACTGCAATAATTAGACTACATAAAGATACAAACAAGATAAATACAGCGAAAGGAATAAGACAAGGCGATACAATATCACCTAAACTATTTACAGCTAGCCTTGAAAGCATCTTTCAGAAATAAACATAGATGGAGAATACTTAAGCCACTTAAGATTAGTCGATGGCATCTCCATGACTTCGGAAGCAACCGAAGAATTACAAAACATGCTAACTGATCGAAACATGAAAGTAAAAAAGTAGGCTTAAAGATGAACAAAGATGTTCAACGATAAAGTCCCGAAAAAAGCCATGAGGATAGAAGGAGAGGCTCTAGAAGACGTCGATGGATACATCTATCTAGGACAGGTAATAAAGCCAGAGAAAGACCATGGCTGCAAAATAGAACGACGCATAACGAGGAATAACTATAAGCGATAGAAAAAGATCAACATGGATCAGAGAGAGGACTAGAGTGAAAGATATAATACTGCTAATTAAGCAGCAAAAGTGGAGATGGGCTGGCCACCTAGCAAGAAGAGATGACAATAGATGGGGGAAAAGACTAACCGATTGGTACCCATGGGATAGTAAACGCAATTCGAAAAGACCAGACACAAGATGGAGGGACGAGATAGAAAGGTTTGCCGGTAGGACGTGGCAGAGGTTAGCATAATCTTGGTCGTCATGGAAGGAGATTGGAAAGGCCTTTGCCCAGCAGTCTTTTACGCAGCATATACAGTATAGCCCATAAATAAGTACACCCCTGCCACTTTTTAATAAAAGGTTAAGTGTCTTCTGAACCAAACATCGCATGATTTTATTATTTCTAGTTGAACATAACCCAATCTAATCAGATATTATCAGGTATTATTTATGACCAAACTCTACCGCATTGAACAATCAGATTATAATGTTTTAATAAGATACAAAATTAAAATCCAGAATTTGATTTTTAATTTAATTAAACACATTTTATTTTGAAACGGCGCTTATCGCGTTTTGGAACCACTCTTCAGTTCTAGTATTATTATCAGCAGCGACATACACAGCAGAACAGCTATTTTGTGTTCGTGTATTTTGCATTACTCCCTTCCTCTCTTTTATGTCACAGACAGACTGGCAGCTCGAAAATCATATTATGGATTTTCTTTTACCGAATTGATACAATCTAAAATATTTTTCAGTATCAGTATTAATGCCCACTTTTTCTCTTTACTAGGAATTGCATTGGATTGGGTCTCTTCCAATCTCTACTGGACAGACAGTCTTCACAAGACAATCAATGTGGCCAGAGAAGATGGAATGTACCAACAAGTTCTTATTGACAAAGGACTGGAAAACCCGTTGGGGATTGCCGTTCATCCTGGCAGAAGGTAAACAAATGGATTTTTATTTCTTATTGTTGTGCACGTACCATCTTGCACTCGGGTCCGCTAAATTCATCGCCTGTAATGTTATCGACTGGTCAATTCATCGCAAGGTAATTCCATCAAGATGAAATACATCGCCAAACAATATATTTTGTACACTTTCTTAAATACATTATAACCCCCTGCAGGGTTAGAGTTAGATTTAGGGTTAGGGAAAAGTATGAAATATGAAACTCGCGACGTAATTACCTTGCGGTGAATACACCAAACCGTGAAATTACAGGCGATGTATTAACCGTGATGTAATTACCCGCGATGAATTTACTGCTATGAATTTAACGCGATGAATTT
>VCCN01005145.1:1256768-1269116 GCA_006491835.1 Architeuthis dux | reverse complement strand
GATGATGATGATGATGATTGTATTAGTTGCTTCACTATAATGAATATATAATAAGCACCGAACAGGGCATGCCTGATGTCTTCTATTGTAGCGTATGTAACCCCAGCGCTAATTTATTATTTTGAATGCTGTTTTTCAAAGCAAGCAGACCCCCGCCCAATTGAAAGAATAGTGGAACACTTTAGCCCTGTACCATAGCAAACCAGGCTCAGTAGCTATCTTTTAGCACGGGGCTACAAGCAGGGCCAGCTCAAGGTACTGGCAACATGGGCAGTCGGCCAGGGCGCCAAGTGCTAGGGGCGCTTGTCAGTAGGACCTTCTAAATACAATTGGAAAAATAGATATACGAAACAATAAAATCAGTCAAAATAAAAACAACCTATTCCAAATGATGATGATTGCTGCAACTTTTCTATTGTATATATAATAAATAAATTCGTAAATATATAAGACTTGTCAGTTTGGCTCAGTTGGCAAGAGAGCCGCCTAGCAATCACGGTAAGGAAATGTTAATTTTATATCTGTTTGTTACGGTGGGGAAATAAAGTCAACTTCTACTTGGACTGGAGTTTGATAAAATGTGAAGTCAGATTTTTCAGGAATATCTGACAGTTCAATACATCTTGTTCATCTGAAATAATAACACATTTTTATGAGTTGCTTTTGTTAGATGAAGTATTATAAATCATTATTATTTTAAATTGTTATGACTACTTTTTACGTTCATCTTAAATTTTATTAGTTGCTTTTGTTAGATGAAGTATTATAAATCATTATTATTTTTAATTTGTATGACTACTTTTTACGTTCATCTTAAATTTTATTAGTTGCTTTTGTTAGATGAAGTATTATAAATCATTATTATTTTAAATTGTTATGACTACTTTTTACGTTCATCTTAAATTTTATTAGTTGCTTTTGTTAGATGAAGTATTATAAATCATTATTATTTTTAATTTGTATGACTACTTTTTACGTTCATCTTAAATTGTTATTAGTTGCTTTTTATCGCAATGTTTGCTCAGTCAGATTACCCTCCGGCAGTGAGTGAAGGTAAAAAAAATGCCATCAAAATAAAAAATAATAATGATAAATAAATAAGATAATACAATACTTTAAAAGATGCCCAGGGCGCCAGGAACGTAGGGCCGGCCCTGGCTACAAGGGTAGAGCACGCTAAATATGTTTGAGGGGATCGGCACTCCTTTATGATAATGGGATAAATACTTCCCTTAAGAGTCTCTTTATTGTTCTGTCAATCCTCTGAAAATATTTCCGATGTATAGTTCCTGGAATAAACAGAAAAAATTAGTGTCGTCATATTTCCACATCCTGTTGACGCTGATGTCACTTAGCACATACGCATACTTCAGTCGAATCAATTTGGCGACCGTCAGTTGTCGAAAGAGGCAGAACTCTCCTCGCTTAGAAAGGCGATGCTCTAGGTCGTGTTGGATAGAAATCCTCAAGATCTAATATATTCGATTTTTATTTCGTCGCCATCTCTACACACAGACATCATGGCAATCATTATTCACTTATTGGTATTTGTTGGCGCAGTGCTGGCACCGATTTCTGCTATACTTGAAATCAACGGATCAGCCACGTGTGGGAATCACACGTGTGACAGTGAGATGGCCGGAAAAGCGAGCATTCATTATATGAAACATGGTTGTTTTTGCGATGCACTCTGTGAGGTCTACAACGACTGTTGCCAGGACTACAAACCAATGGCATTACCTGGGCTCGAAACTGTAGAATGTCGATCTCCAACCAAATATAACGACCCAATTATGATGATTGTCTCCTGTCCTGCAAGTTTTAAGGGAAGTCCGATTCTTGTGGACAAATGTCACAATAGCTCCATTGAGATATTATCATCTGTACCGGTTAGTGGACGCCATAAGCAGCTCGTTTATCGGAACTTCTATTGTGCGTTATGCAATGGAGAACCCAACTACAAGTTTTGGAATCAGAAATTAACCTGCCCTAAGATAAACTACAACGAGAACTTGACAATTGACCAGATAAATCATACTGACTGTGTTAAAACTGTGCAAAACCCTTATCCAAACACTTCGCACCTTTGCAGCGAATCCTTGGTCAGTGGTTGCAGAAATTCCTCTGCTGGGAAATGCGAAACCGAAAAATACGGTGTAGTCTACAGCAACGCGGGAATTTTCTACAAGAACCCTCACTGTTTCCAGTGTAACAGACGACCAGACGAGAAGCTAATGTGCGGAGATCTGCCGAACCAGAGAGAACTGTCCACCCCGCTCACGTATAGTTCGGCGAGTTATTTCATCCTCATCGATTTCAACCGAGGAAACGTTCATTCGAATGGCGGGAAGCAGCTCACTAAATGCAAGCATGGACATTGGTTTGATTACTTAAAAAAAAAATGTCAACCCGTTTGGGAAGCCTGCCGTCAGACTCTGCAAAGGCTGCAGAAACACGAATACACTTGGTTGCCCAATGGAACTCTCTATCGCAATGTTACAAAGACTTTCTTCGACAAAGATTCATATATCATTAAAAACAACAGTGACGCGTTTGTTTGTCTCCCACCGATAGACTCGTCAATTGAAAATTGGTTGACGTTTTTAGGAATGGGCATCTCTCTGTCTGCTCTCACTTTACTTATTGTTGTTTATATGTTTATGCCAGCCATATGGAACCTTACCGGAATGATCTACCTCTCCTTTTCATTCTCGTTACTTCTCGCCCAGATTATCTTTCTGATCTCGTGCCTGAAACCCCCACATGACTCTTGTCTGGCCTTAGCTATCACGATGCACTATGCATTCCTGGCATCATTCTTCTGGTTGAATGTTGTCTCTGTAAACATCTGGCTTACTGTTTGCCGGAATCCATGCGAGATGACTTCCAGAAAAGGCTGGAAACGCTTCTTCTTCTACAGTTTATATGCCTGGCTGACACCCTTGGCAATAATAATTCCAGCTGTTTTGCTCAATGAACATCAACCCGACTCAAAGTTTTCCCCCCAGTATGGCTACAATGCTATCTGCTGGTTTAATAACAAAGACGCGATGCTTTTGTTTTTCGCAGTTCCATTGGCTGTCATCATTTTTATCAATGTCTCCGCTTATATACACACGGCCGTGACCATTTATAATATGCGAAAGTTTTCCGTCCAGAACTCTGGAAAAGGAAACATTAAGATTTTGATAGTTAACACCAAACTTTGTCTTCTTACAGGAATTACTTGGAGTTTCGGATATTTCGCTACCGGCTTTAATTCTAAAGAACTTCAACTAATCTTTGTTATTCTGAACGCAACATACGGACTTTGGCTCGCCATCTGTTTTCTGACGTCAGAAAATATATTCTCCACAATGAAGAAGACGTTCAGAAATGTTTCACAGTCTACCTCAACCAGGACAATGAGCTAGGCTTCATTTTTGGGAACTAAACGGAACTAAACAGCATTCCTTTTGTTATTTTAGTTGTTCCTACAACGTTCCGGACGATCCATTTTACGGCCTTCTTTATATTTTATTTATTCACTATACTTTGCACTACCGGTAAAAAGACCATCTTTTTCTATACGGATAGTACACCTGAAGAAGGCCGTAGAATTGATCGACCAAAACGTTGTGGAAACAACAAAAATAACAAAGCAATTGGGTTTAACTTTCCGAAAAACTCTGTTTAATATTAATGACTCTTCTCAACATTATAGACCAGTGGTCCTTAAACTATTTCATTTACATTCACACTCGCGTTTTTATCAAACTTTTCATTCATCCACAATTAAAGTTTTTTTTATGTTTTTAATCATTTTTGTCTTATTGTCTTTTGTGCATAATTGTATACATAATCCATTTTATATTTTGAGGTCTCCCCTAAAAGGTTATTGGCAAATATCCTGCATCTTTGAAATGAAAAAAAACCATAAGTAGAGAAAAAACATCAAATTTCCTGCTGTTCTCCCATTAAAAAAAACAATTTAATGGTAACGCCTTTAAGAGCTTACTAACCACTTTAATGCTAATGCCTTTTTTAAGTATAGAAAACTATAAATATCTTAGTAAATTAAGTCATTCTCACTTCATGTTTCACTCACACTTCACTCACCCTTCTAATTTCATTCACCCTTGGGTGAATCATTTACACATTTGAGAAGCAGTGTTATCATTGGCGCAGCTCAGCTAAATTTGGTATGCATACTTAGTCTGTCTGTCTATTTACCCATCCACCCGTCCGTCTGTCTGTCCACGCAATATCTCCAAAAGCTCTCAATGATTCCAATTACATTTTAGAGAAGGATGGGCAATGAGCTAAGGAAGAATCGATTAGATTTTGGGGCGGATCCAGCAACACTTTGTTTTTTCGATTGAGAGATATTGGGCAGAACCTATATAAAACAACTGTCTCTGTCTATCACTGTATCCCCTCTTAAACATTGGCGCAGCTCAGCTAAATGTGGTATGCATACTTAGTGGATCTAGGGTGAGAACTTGGACTATTTGATTTAAAACAAAAACAAAACATTATAAGGGTTTTAGAGGGGAGTTCTATTTACAATGTAACTGTAATGCGAAACTGAACCCTTACTTTCCGTCAATTGGCACAGCTTTGGCCTAGTCCAACCAAATGTGATATGCATACTTAGTGGACCTAGGGGAAGAACTTGGACTATTTTTAAAAAAAAGAAATGTCACTGGTTTTAGAAGGTAAGTTCTATTTACAATGTAACTATAATGCTAAACTGAACACTTACTTTCCGTTCAATATACATATACATACTAGGCGAAAACCGCCCGCTTTTCATCACCCCGCCCCTTGGGGGCTATAGGGGTGGGGGCCTTCTGCAGGAACTAAAACAGCAAATGGCTTCAAATTCACCTTGCATTTAAAGAAGGGGGATAACTCCGACACCGTTGGCTAATATTGACGCCTGGGAATTGAAATTATTTTATTTAGATTCCTTCCCATTACAAAACCGCTACAAAAAACATTCTCTGTAATTGAACATTCTGACCCAGACACAGAGTGGCTTGGCTTCCCAGGAATCTTTTTCAGAGAAAAACAAAACGCTACTTAAATTTCGGTAATTATGCTATATTAATTGTCTATATTTACTTTGTTTTGAAAATGGTTTATGCGTTCGTTTATAAACCAGTTCACCACGCCTCGACGACCTAATTTATTTCTGGCTAATTTACAGAGTTGCCAATTTATCGCCTTTCATGCTAGATACAGCGCGTTTCTTGTTTTGGCAGTGCAAAAAGCGCTAAATTACCGCACTTGCGCCTAAAACATGTTGGCCATTTTCTGGTTACTTTTGACCATTTTTAGTATCTTTTTTTTTGTGGTTCTTGACAGTCAAACTAGCGCGAAAATATTTTTTGAGTTGGCAACACTGCTAATTTGTTTGTAGCCAGTGTTGCCAAACTAGATTTAGCGCGTTTCTTGTTTTGGCAGTGCAAAAAGCGCTAAATAGCGCGTTTTGGCCTACAACATTTTGGCCGTTTTTAGCCGGTTTCTGGCTATTTTTGATCATTTATAGCCTGATTTTGGTGGTTTTGGGCCATTTTTGGCAAACTAGCGCGAAAATATTTTTTGAGTTGGCAACACTGCTAATTTGTTTGTAAGCATGACTAAGTGGCCGTGGTGGTTTTTCTATCACACAGGTCCATAGACTGAGTTTTAGTAAGGCTGCCCCGAACCAGAACCCCTTTTCACCCTTCGTTGAATAGAATGAAGTGACTTATATTATTGTATGTATAATGTATCACATTTATAATACCACATTTGTACTTTAAAAAGTCTGTTTTTTCTTTGGTTTACACAAGTGTTGATAACAGTGTGTAAACATGTGAAGCTTTGCTCTCGGGACACCTCCTTTCCTATGCCACTCAGCCTAATTGTTAATCTGCTACTGCCCAGTAGAAGATTTGATGGTCTATATACCTGGATAGAAATTTGATTTCATTTACTCGCAGTGTGTGAAAATGATGTTCCTTATTTGCTTGCTAATGAGGATGGGAGAATCTGGGTTTAATTATGTCGTCTGGTTAAGAATTGGTAACGCGGCCCGAATTTACCATTGATGCCACAGTGCATAACATTTGTTGGTGGCAATTCTATTTTTGTATTTAGCTATTATTTTCAAACGAATCAAAACAAAACTGAAACTAGCATTCCAAGAGAAATTATGAATCACCGCGACCTGTATATGCTGTGTTGAGGGTGATCAATTAAAAGGTTGGGTCACTTTTGTTAGATGAAGTACTATAAATCATTATTATTTCAAATTGTTTCGACTACTTTTTACGTTCATCTTAAATTTTATTAGTTGCTTTTGTCAGATGAAGTATTATAAATCATTATTATTTGAAATTTTTATGACTACTTTTTACGTTCATCTTAAATTGTATTAGTTGCTTTTGTTAGATGAAGTATTATAAATCATTATTATTTGAAATTTTTATGACTACTTTTTACGTTCATCTTAAATTTTATTAGTTGCTTTTGTTAGATGAAGTATTATAAATCATTATTATTTCAAAATGGTATGACTACTTTTTACGTTCATCTTAAATTGTATTAGTTGCTTCTGTTAGATGAAGTATTATAAATCCATATATGCTGTGTTGGGGGTGATCAATTAAAAAGTTGGGCTGTGATCACTAAAAAATGTCTGAATTTTCAAAAAAACAAGCGGGCACAACTAAGCTTATATTGAGGGGGGGGGGTGTAAAAAAGCATTTTCCCTACTCATTGAGGGGAGTGTGTTTGCAAAATATCAAGTTTTTACTATGAACGGTTAGGGCTGGATGAAGTCCGGATACATAGATTGATAGATAGATAGATAGATAGATAGATAGATACATACATACATACATACATACATACATACATACATATAAATGTGTGAACACATGAATAACCTAAACCTTTGGTAGCGGTGATTAATATTCTTAAAATTAAGATGTTTAATTTAACGTAAAGTCCTTTGTGAATCAATAATACAGACCTACAAAATGTTATGACCTGACTGTTGATTTCATTCTGAAACCCGTTTTTAAATTATTTTTTGGTGCTGATTTTTAAAAATCGGTTTTGTCCATCAGGTCAAGTTTTTTCTATACCATAGCATTTTTACTAAAAATTGTTATTAAAGGCATTTTCACAAATTACATGTAGGTTTACATAAAACAACAATATCAAACATGGCTTACACCCATTAGATAATGATTTATATGTAAAATAATGTGTTTTAGATCACATTTGGAACAAACACTTTTGTAAAAATGCAATTAAAATTTAAAAATTGGCTGAAAATTGGATATGGGGGACCAAAAACAAAAAAGTCTGTATTTTTGAAAAAAATATTGTCTCTAAAGACTAGAGACTTCATGTAAGCTTTGGGTGGTTTACTAATTGAAATAATCCGTTATAGGTGTTCAATGTATCAAAATGGTCAGCATCGCCATTTTGTTGACCTTTTTGGAAATTTAAACAAATTCAAAGTCTATAATTTAAAATTTAAAAAAAAATCAAGAATTCGTCCGATGTTTTATTTAAAATTAGATATACTTAGTTTCATCATTACTGAACGATCCTTAACCGAATAATTACGATTTTCCATTAAAAAACTACATATAAACCTCTTTTTATTCACGTTGGGGCGGGGGCAAATATCTGTCAACAGCTTCTGCTTACCGCCTTAGATAAGAAATGTTAACACGCGCACATGCGCTAATTACTTATTACGGAAGTCGGTATTTGTCAATAAGCAGATGGCTGACTGTGAGATTGTTACAGCAGTTGTGTCCTCTTTGTTGACAACATAATTATAGAAATTTACGTTTATGTCCATCCATAGAAAAATACCGGCCAATTAAATCACAACAAAAAAATTAATTGAACCGATCGCATTTTTAAATAATTTAAATTAAAAATCTTTTACGGAAACTCATATTTAGCTTTTTCAAAAACAGAAGCAGAATTTATATGTTCATGGGCTTGATTTAATAATGTAAAAATATCGGACAGATCTTGTGAAAATAAATCAAATTTTTAAGATTTTTTAATCACAATGAAAAAATATTGACACCTGAAGAAGGCCGGAGGGTACATCGGCCGAAACGTTGTGGAAATGACAACCAAGATGAGGATCTCAGTCCGAACAATAGTATCAGAAAAAATATTTGTTTCCCGAAATTTGGAATAAAAACTGATTTAAAAAAAAATTCATCCTTTATTCGGTAAGTATTGAACATTTTATTAAAATCGAATCGGTAGTTGGTGTATAATAAATTATTAAAATCTCGGTGTTTTTTTGATCGTTGAAAGGGGAGAAAATCTACTACTAATTAGTACGGAAAGTTTTTGTTTACTTTTTCGCGCAGATTTACACTATTTTAATTCAATAATATCTTCCGTTTTATAAAGTGTACACACGTAATTTTTATCTCATATATTTCGCCAATCTTTCAACTTAATAATGATACTAACATTTTTCAACGAAAAAATTAAGTTTTATATGATTTTAACGTTTATTTATATCAAGGTGTCAATTTTCCGTATTCTGCGCAGAAATACCTAAATATAACTTACCTACCTAACAGGCTACCCACAATAATAAAATAATTAACATTTTTCACGTAAAACAACCCAAATATTAATCACCGCTTCCCACAACACTGGTTTATTGCTGGGTTTAGGTTATTCATATGTTCTGAAATGTATATCTATCTATTTATCTATATATGTATCCGGACTAACTCTAACCGTTCATAGTAGAAACTTGACATTTTGCACATACATAGGGAAAATGTTTTTGCTTGTTTTTTTTGTGAAAAATCCCCCCCTAAATAGGTTTTTAGTGGGGGATTCAATATGCAGTGTAAGTTTATGAGAAATTGGTCACTAGTTTGTGCCCGCTTGTTTTTTGAAGATTCAGACCTTTTTTAGTGATCACAGCCCAACAAAAGGCCAGAGAAGTAACTTAATCATTGATCACCCCTTTTTCCAACTTTTTAATTGATCACCCCCAACACGGCATATATGGGTGGCAGGGATTTATAATTTCGCTTGAAATGCAAAATGTATGCCTATTATGTTGTATATAATTTTATTTGTTATATTGTAAATACATTCAATGCTTTTTATTTTTGTCACCTCTCATTCGGCCATAACTCCTGTATATGATGGCATATACGATCAACGGACATATAAAAGAAACAACATTTCAGCAGGGAGCATTAAAACGATTGTTTATTCAATCTTTATTATTATTGGATTAAGTACTTTTTATTAAAATAAATGTTATTATAATTATCATACAACTTTTATGAATCAATCTTTATTATTATTGGATGAAGTATTGTAACACACCACTTTTTATTAAATTTGACTAGTTTTTACCTTCATCCTAATTTTAGTTGTTTTTATACAACTTTTATAAATCAATCTTTATTATTATTTGATGAAGTATTGTAACACACCACTTTTATTAAATTTGACTAGTTTTTACATTCATCCTAATTTTAGTTGTTTTTATACAACTTATTCGGGCCACTTTTTCTATGACAAGTTTCATGAAAACAGCTAAAATTAGGAGGAAGTTAAAAACTAGTCAAATTTAACAAAAGAAGATTTTTATTGTATTTACGCGTAAACATTTAATGTTATTTGAACACGTAGCAGCAGTATGACGTGAAGCGTTTGGACAAAACATATAACTAGGACAGCCATACTGAGGCCATGTTTCGAAAAGGGAGACCATTACATTTTCGGTGATTTCAACCATTGCCTATTTCTGCTACGGAGGACGAATCGCGTAAAAATCTGTTTGTTTTCTTTAGAAACTGGTTTCTTGTTTGCAAATATTTTTTTTAATAATACAAAGACCAATCGCGGAAATGTTTATTTTTTCTTCTGTTTTCTTTCTTTAGAAACTGGTTTATTGTTTGCAAAACTCTCTTTTTAATAATACAAAGACCAATCGTGTAAATTTTATTTTTTAAAGAATTTTAATAACAATGTTTATTCACCTTAGTTGGGGTCATTTCTGAATTTAAAGGTTTTTGATTTAATTTTTTCTTTTTTTAGAAAAAAACAAAAACTTTACACAAGTAATTACGAGATTTTTACGTGATTGGTCCTCCGTAGCAGATTTAGGCAATGGTTGAAAATGTAACTAGGACTGCGTTACAAACAAAAAACAAAAGCAGGGCAACTCCGTTTATAATGTCCGAGAGATATCTTTTGAGTCATTTTTCAGGAAGAAAGTGGTTCTTCTAAGCTAGGTATTTCTGCGCACTTTGGACAGCCCATTTTACAACGTAAATTAAAATTTAAAAACTGTTGTTTATAAGTTTTTTCTTGTTTTTGTTAGAAAGAATAAAGTCCAAATATATGTCCGGAAAAAAGAAAAAAAAAACTTCAGCGTAGAATTGTGCTCTTAAAAGTCAATTTAAAGTTTTAAACTATAATTTCCGCCATTTTGTTGACCTTTTTGGAAATTTAAAAAAATTCGAAGTCTGTAATTAAAATGTTTTTTTAAAATCAAGAATTCTTCCGATGTTTTATTTAAAATTATATATACTTAGTTTCATCATTACTGAACAATCCTTAATTATGGAAATTTATGTCCATCCGTAGAAAATATCGGCCGATTAAATCACAACAAACAAATTAATAAAAAATAATCTTCCATGGTTTCAGTTTAATCTTTTTTTTACTTACTGAAAGTACATCACGTGAGAACAGAATTGAACCGATGGCAACAGAAACAGAGTAAAAATTGAATTTTCAAAAATCATTTATAAACAGTAAGAATTCTCTATAAAAAAGATTTTAATGCTAAGATTATTTCTGTTTTTACGGAAAATGGCGATAAATCATATTTTATCAAATGAATGAAAAATATTGGCAATTAGAGCAGTATTTGTTTTTCGCAGTTTTAAAAAAAATAAAAATAAAACATTTTTTACGGAAATACAGAAATTAGCTTTTTCAAAAACAGAAGCAGAATTTATATGTTCATGGTCTTGACTTAATAATGTAAAAAGATCGGACTGATCGATTGAAAATAAATCAATGAAAATTTAAGGGAGTGTTTTTAATCACAATGAAAACATATTTTTTTCCCGAAATTTGGAATACAAACTGATTTTTAAAAAAATTCATTCTTTATTCGATAAGTATTGAAAATTTTATTAAAATCCGATCAGTAGTTGATGTGAAATAAATTTTTAAAATCTAGGTGTTCTTTTGCTTGTCAAAAGGGGGAGAAAATTTACTCGTAATTATTACGGCACAGAATTTGTTTACATTTGTTCGGAGATTTGCACTATTTTGATTCAATAATATCTCCCGTTTTATAAGGTGCACACAAATAATTTGGATCTCATATATTTCACCAATCTTTCAACTTAATAATGACACTAACATTTTTCGACGAAAAAATTTAGTTTTATATGATTTTGACGTTTATTTTATCAAGGTGTCAAATTACCCAGAATTGGTCACGTAGCCGCAGACATACCTATTATATGCCATCAAATACGGTAGGTACAGGCCCGTCGCCAGGGGGCCTGGCTCCCTCTGGAAATCACATACCCCCCACCCTGCCGGTAAATGTGATGTGAATAATGTTTGTTCCAATTTTTACAACAAAAAACATGTTTATGACATATCTCCAGTGCTTGAAACTGCTTCACCTTCTTTCTTCATACACTCGGTCATTTTTCTGTTTTGGCAGAGCAAAATGGTCGAAAAGACGCCAAAAAATGGCCAAAAAACGCCCCCAAAAGATATTAAAAATGTTTAAAAATACACCAAAAAATGGCCAAAATGTTACAGTAAACAGTTTTTGGCTATTTTTTGGCGTATTTTGTATTTCTTTATTCACATTGCATTCTGGTTACCATGTGCAAACTTGTATCCTTGCACATGCACTTATTTCATTTCCCTGTACTACTGCAAAACAGGCATAGAAAGAAAGACCTTTCTTATGCGCATCGTAACATTACCCTCTTTAATTTCTCTAGTCTCATCAGCACCTTAGTCTACTATCGGCAGTCAGACCCTAAGGCTTCTAGCCAGCCACTACCATTACTGCTGCTACGTAGTACAGCTTCACTAATAGAGAGATTACTACGCTACGCTCTCATCTTTGTTATTGTGTTTACCATAACCTTTTAACGAAATCAGATATACTTAACAAAAGAGCTAAGGAGTTTAATAATTAGTTTTAATTCTATCACTATAAGCATCATATTTACATACGTACCTATTTTTAGATGCAGTCATGGAAAATATAAATCAGCCAAAGGTTATTCCGGGGTCAAACACCTGTGCGGAAATGTA
>VCCN01005145.1:1093059-1105856 GCA_006491835.1 Architeuthis dux | reverse complement strand
AAACACATATACATATATAAACCGCACGCGTACACACATATACACATATGCACAAAGGCAATAACGTTCGATATGTACGATGGGTGATTGATAGGTTCGGGGCCTACGGTACAAGGACATGTGTTAGAGAGTTCCAGATAAATTCACATACTGTTCAACTCTTTAACTGATTACACAGAAAACTTGAAGTTCATAACTGTTTTGTTTTTTTCTGTTCAAGACAATTGAAACGTGGGAGTCAGAAATTGAAATTATTACTGACTCTCCAAGTTCCAATTTTCTGGAACAGAAAAAAAACAAAACAGTTATGAACTTCAACATTTCTGTGTAATCATTCAAAGAGTTGCACTCTATGTGAATTTAGTTGGAACTGTGTAACTCATGTCCTTGTATCATAGGTCACGAAACCTTACGCGCACTTTGTCGATCATTCTGGTTTCTGGAAGATGAATATTTAACAATGAGAAAAATAAAGCCAAAGCACAGAACGGAGATATCCATACGCTTCGCCCAGGCTTGTTCCCTGGAGGGGACGATACATTGTATGGGGAAACACAACGGGGGCCATTCATTGAATACGTTCAAGATTGCTATAAGAATGCACTATAATGGATGATTGATAAGTTCGTGGCCTAAGATACAAGGACATGGCTTAGAGAGTTCCAGCGAAATTCACTTACTGTTCAACTCTTTGCCTGATTACACAGAAAATGTGGAGTTCATAACTGTTGAAGGTAATTGAAACTTGAGAGTCCGCAATTGTTGATAAAATGGACAAATATCGCCCCTCGTGCAATTCAGCTGCTCACGTTTTAAGCATGCTGTAGAGAGAAGCACCCTTCTTTAGTGTCACCACCATGTCCTCGTGAGGTTTAAGGAAGAGAAAAAGAACTAGATCCCACCCCCTGCTTCGCTTGCAGGGAGAGACAGAAGGAAATCAAGCCATTAGTGACGAGGTTAAGGAGTGGATGACAGATTGGTGGTGATAAAGATAAAGGCTATTTCGCCCCAACATATAAACAGGTGTTGTTTGTCTGCTGGGCGTATCCAGTGTTGCCAACCCAGAAGATAATTCCGCATTAGCTTGACTGCCCCCAAAAAAGCTAAATAGCGCTAAATTTAAAAGAAATAGCCAAAAAAAGGAGCTAAGAAACACCCGAATTCTACGTTATAAGGGTTACCTCCTTTGAAGTTAAAAGCTTCTGTTTACCCCAATACACTCGGATATTACAACTGAGGAAGGCCGAAGAATGGATCGGTCGAAACGTCGTGTTAACAACACAAGCAACAAGAAGGAGTTCAATCGTCCGAAGAACTATTTGAACGTACAGATGGCTTTTGCAAAATCTACGTCACTCCATAGAATATAAAAAAAAGATCTTGTAGAATCCCCCACGGGCTATTCCATTACACTTACCATGGCTTGACGGTCAAATTAAGCTGAAAGCACCGGTTCTCGTTCGATCACCGAAGTTAAGCAGCGTCGTGCCTGATCAGTACGTAGATGGGTGACCGCTTAGGAACATCAGGTAAGGTAAGCATGTGCTAATACGCGTTAGGGTCCCTCATTAAAACTGACCTTGTGTCACATTCTACCCTCGTGGGGAGGTACTTAAATAACTACACTAACCATCGCGCTTATTGTAATGGTATTCATTCCGAAGAGCTGTTTGAATGCTAATGAACCTTCTCAAAAAATATCTACTTTATTCTTCCGAGCTTTGTTTCTCTCTCTCCCCTCTCTCTCTCTCCCTCCCTCCCTCTCTCTCCCTCTCTCTCTCTCGCTCGCTCTCTTCGACGTACATTCCTTCAAATACCCAGCAGTCAAGTCCATCTCTGTTTCCCTCTCCCTTTAAAACGCTATTCAAGCCCATTTCTCCTTTTCTCCTCTTAAAACGTTATGTGCTATCGTGACATGATAGATATGGAGGATAGCGGTTACACACTTTAATTATTGTGATACGGTAATCTTTTAAAATATTTGTTTAGGTTTTTCATTGTTAAATTGCTAACCCTTTCATGTGAAACGTGGACGAAAGGCCTTGCTTAGGGTGACCAAAAGTAAACAAAACAAAAAAGAATAAATGTTTAAATGTTCAACCTTCTAGCTTCATTGGTGCAGCCAACCAGCCGGAATCACTTAAAAACGGAAGAAACCTATGTTTACCTATGTTGATAGTTTCGGTTGACGGTCTCTAAAAAAGGAGGGGAACTGATTAAACTTTGGAGCAGATCCATGCACAATTACCTCCCCAACGTCGTAGTTATGTTTCTAAATGGAAAGAAGAGGGGAAATGAAACGGAAGGAAAAAAAGAAATTAAAAGATCGGATGTCACCGAGAAAAACAAAATCGGATCATATACGATAGGTAGCCAACCAGACTCACTTAAAAACTGAAGAAACTTATGTTTATGGTTTCTAAAAAGCGAAGAAGTGGTAGCGACAGAAGAGCGACAAGATTTGAAAGAAATCTTTTGGGGTTTCTGATTTGAGGATATTTTATACTTTTCAAGACAAAATTGCTTCATTAAACTCATTATTGGATGAAACCAGGAGAAATGATTCTCCCGTCTCTCGAAATTGCTGACATCATGTTGACACTTTTAATCAATGTAATTATTCCTCTACTTGCACATTGAACCCGAGGTTGGCATTTCATATAATGGAAATCACAACATTTAATTAACGAAATTCATTATACACATAATAGCCCTATTCTGTCAGCAATACTTGCCTTTCTTTCTAATTTACCACTGTCAACGAAGTTGAAAATAGGTATATGTTTTTGGTCGCGTTTGCTTATTGGCTTCTTGGTTCGACAGTTATACACCGATGGCTGTCCGCAAGACATCTATTCGGATTTTCTGGAAGGGTGGGCAATAGTCAAAAGAAGAACTGATTAAATTTGGGAGCGTATCCATGAACAGTTTCCTCCCCAACGTCGTAGTTATATGTCCAAAACACATAATATCGCCATTGTTTTCCTGTTCGCAAGATATCTCTAAAAGTTCTAAATGGGTTTCATTTAGATCTTTTAGAGAGCGGACAATAGGCAAAGGAAAAACTGATTAAATTTTGGTGCGGATCGATGCACAATTACCTACCATACGTCATAGTTATATGTACAAAACACATAATATCGCCAATTTGTTTTTCCTATCCGTAAGATATCTCCAAAAGTCCCGAATGGATTGCATTCAGATTTTCTGGAGGGGTAGACTAGGAAGGAACTGATTAAATTTTGGATCTGCGGATCCATGCACAATTACCCCCCCCCCCCAATGTCTAAAACACATAATATCGTCAATTTCCTGTCTGTCCGCAAGATATCTCCAAAAGTCCTAAATTAATTTAATTCAGATTTTCTGGAGTGGCGGACTATAGGCAAACGAAGAACCGATTAAATTTGGAGGGGATCCATGTACAATTACCTACCATACGTCATAGTTATATGTCCAAAACACATAATATCGCCAATTGTTTTTTCTGTCCGCACGATATCTCCAAACGTTATAAATGAATTTCATTCAGATTCTCTGGGAGGGTGGACAATAGGCAAAGGAAAAACATTGGAGCGGATCCATGCACAATTTACCCCCCCCCCTACGTCGTAGTTATATGTCCAACTTCTTTTATTTACTGCTCGGTTCACACGAGGTTATACATTATCTTAATTTATTTAGATACAGTTACGGTATGGGCAATGCCGAGGATAACCAATAAACACTTTGTTGTGCATGTGTCTGTTTGTGCCGGGTATTAATAGTTATCTAAAATGGTTCAACTATTAAAATAAACTACATACGTACATGCACAAAGGAAAGGCGTAGATTTATTTCTCCTTAGGTTGATATTTCTTTTTATCTGATAGAATTCATACCTATAAGTTATCGCTCAGGGACATGACAGTTTGATTCATTGAGATTTAATCCAGATGGGGTCTTTCTCATTTATTATTTCTGCTACGGTTCGTCTTTTTTTAATGCTGCGAGACTATCGGTGTGATTAAAGATGAAAATACATCTATAACTGACAGCGGCGTTGGCAGGGGTATACGCAGTGTTGCCAATTTAGCGCGTTTCGCGCTAGATCTAGCGCGTTTCTTGTTTTGGTAGTGCAAAAAGCGCTAAATTAGCGCGTTTTCGCCTAAATATTTTGCCCGTTTTTGGCCATTTACTGGCTATTTTTGACCATTTCTAGCGTCTTTTTTGGTGGATTTTGCTCATTTTGGCCTATTTAAAAAAAGTTCAGCGCTTTTTTAGCGCTTTTTGGCAGTCAACCTAGCGCGAAAAAGTTGGTATCATTGGGTATACGCTCTCTGAGAGCTTTCTAGTTTCGAGTAAACTTATCAGCAATGCATTTCACTACAATTGAACCTCGATTACTCAACAACTGGCCATTGTGCGAAGTTGATAATCGCCATATATATTAGTACAAGGAGTGTCGAGTTTAAAGTTGTTTGGATAAGCGGTTCTTGAAAAATCTAATAGAAATACATATTTCTCTATAACGCTCGGCCATTAAACGAAAACACAAGGATGCTCTGCCTCTCTTAGCGTCACTGGTGTAACACGTCTCTAAAACGATAGCTTCGAAAACAGTTTATAGTTTATATAAACTATCTATACTGGTTATACATAAGTATCCATTCAAGATTATTTTACATGGCAATTATGGCAGGCTGCTCCCCACACCATAAAGTCCGACGCCTTCCAAACATGCACCTTTGGAACGGTATTGCCTTAGTTTACATAATTCATATAACAGCCCTAGTCTATCTGTCAGTAACACTTGCCTTCATTCCTGGCCATTGTCGATTCTGTTTCCTATGAATTGTTATAGTGAAAGCATTAGCAATGTATTCATCATCATCATTTCCCACCATATATCAGCCATGGGAGAGTTGTTTAATGTGCTTGCTCCAGGTCTTCGTCAGAGCGAGGAGTGCACCCCCCGAGAGCGACAGGTGAGGATACGGTCTACGGTCTGGTGTGCCTCGCCACAGGGACACTCAGCACTCGTGACATATACCCACTTTTGGAGATTGTCTTTTCCCCACTTTGTATCTTGCTCTATTTAGAGCAACCCAGTCATTTCTACCGAGAGACGAACCTCAAAATGCATTTACATTATACATATAATAACCCTATCCTGTCTGTCAGTAATATTTGACTTAATTCCTGACCATTGACAATCCCTTCCTTCTTGAATTTCAATGCATTTATATAGTAAGATCATTATCAATACATTTACACTATGTATATAATATCCCTATTTTTTTTCAGTAGCACTTGACAACTCCTGACCATTGAGTATCCGTTTCTACCTGATTTACAATGCATTCCTATAGTAAATCCATTAGCAATGTACTTACATTATACATATAATAGCCCTATCCTATCTATCAACAATATCTGCCTTAATGCTTGACCATTGACAATCCCTTTCTTCTTGAATTTCAATGAATTTCTATAGTAAAATCATTAGCAATGTATTTACATTATACATATAATAGCCCTATCCTATCTATCAACAATATCTGCCTATAATGCTTGACCATTGACAATCCCTTTCTTCTTGAATTTCAATGAATCTCTCTAGCAAAATCATTAGCAATGTATTTACATAATACATATAATAGCCCTAAACTGTCTATCAATAATACTTACCTCAATTCCTGACCAGTGACGATTCCTTTCTTCCTGATTTTCAATACATTGTAAAATTATTCTTAATTCTGATATCGGCCAAATATGACTACACATTCCCGTATTAGTTGTATCCCACCCTGAACATCAACTTAACTGAAGCTTGCTTAATGACACAACTGCTTTCAGGCTTATTTGAAGTACACATTGAAGTAAACATAGCACTTAGCAAATTAGCATTGTAGTTAGAGCATATAGTCCGCTCCCCTAGTGACTATAGTGTTACATGCTGGACAAAAATACCAAACCTTCAGGGATGGTACTTACGGTAATTATATTTAATATTTCCAATAGGTCCAAGCAAAATTATTGTTATTTATATAGTGGCGGCCATTTCCCAAGTTGGCCACGACAAGAATCCTACAATACATGGAAATGTGAAATAATATCTGATTAATCTGATACCTATCCCCTAATACGTCTCTGAGAATTTAAACAATCATGTTCTTTTTAACCTAACATGAACGAAGTGACCTCCAAAGGTGATTTTAATGTTTAACCCTTTCACTACCGACTTCCGTAAGTCACGAAAATCACTCGTCTCCTTTCAATTGCTTGTAATTCTTTTCTAATTGAAATAAAACGAGTAACCTTTTTTTTATTTAGTAGATGAATAATTCAGCTACAAACCACACACAAATGGTTATTCTATTTACGTCACACTGCGTTATATTATTTCTTTCTTTTAAATCAATTCTCGAAACACAAAATAGAAAGAAAGATATTTAATATTTTCAATGGATCCAAGCAAAATTATCGTTATGACTGTAGTGGCGGCCATTTTCCAAGATATTGTAGGATTCTTGTGGTACAAGAATCCTACAATACATGAAAATGTGAAACAATATCTGATGAATCTGTGTTATATATCGTGGGGTGAATGTCCTGGTGCTATCAGATGTCTCGTCGTGAGTTTGCTCATTTGCGGGAAGGAAATCGTGAACTTGAGAAAGGAAGGACTCGAGAACCGTCAGTCTGTCCGCAACAGGGATAGCGGTCTCGTGCCTTCCGGCTCCGCTGATGTCTGTCTCTTCTGGGTCCTGGGTTTTCTGTCCGGGTCAGCTCTTGTCTGTCTCTTCGTCTCGGCTCAGTGCTTTATAGATTCCGAACGCCACGCTTGTGTCATTTCCGGTTTCCACATCCTGTTTTTGGACACCCACGCATATACCTATTTCCTACGGTGACCGGGTCACTTGCATTTCCGCACAGGTGTTAACCTCGAAATGAACCTTTTCGTGGTAGTATATCATAACATCTGTACTTATCCCCTTCGTCCCTAAAAAATGATCTTATTTCTAACCTAACATGAACGGCTCACTCGTCTCCTTTCAATTGTCTGTAATTGCTTTTCTAATTGAGATAAAACAAGGAATCCATTTTTATTTAGTAGACGAAGAATGCAGCTACAGAATACACACAACTTGTTCTATGACAATTAGAAAATAGTCTACAGGCAATAGAATTTTAATGAGATATTTTACCAACTGTCGCATATGGCGTGTTTTGGCTATGGAAGTATTAATGTCATTATCGTTCCATCTATATTATAAAGTACTAAAGTATATATGTTTGTACTCTAGGATCTCGAGAATTACACATCGCAAAACAGAAACAAATGTATGTCCGAAATCAGCAGGTCTCAAAGTATGTCCAGCACACATCTCTAAGTCGGATTTTGCAAAATGTCCATTCCTTTGGGGTCCGCGTTCGTGCTCTCTGAATAATGTCTGTTTTCTTTTATGTGCGACTTTCTCAAAAACTATTAGAGTTATATCCATAAAACGATACATATATTTTGAATTAGAATCATCCGGGTAAGGTTTCTTCATCATTTATTTGAACCTACACACATCTGCTTTTTTCAAATTTCTTTTTGGGCACTATTTCGTGACTTCAAAATCAAGGTAGTTAAATAACCGAGTGGTTTGAGGCACGGAAAATGTAATTGGCGCACCTTATTTGATTTCATCAAATCTCTATACAATATCATCATTTACAGTGTTGTTAGATTTAGAGTGTTTTCTTTTTGTCACGGGCAAGGCCGGAGAGTATTATATAAAGTCCTAAAGTGTGTGTTTGTCTTTGTGCTCTAAAGAATCGAGAACTACATAGGAAAAAAAAATATACGACATCAGCAGGTCAAAATTTACCTACAACACACATTTTAATGTCAAACTTTACAAACAAAAATCGTCGATTTCTATGGGGTCTGCGTTCGTGCTCACAATTTGTATGGTTAAAGAAATCAGTGAGAGCAACAATACACCAGTGTTCAGAAACGAGGTAAATACAATCGGCAGACTGCGTTCAAAGCCCGATGGAGACAACCTTCCGATTTAGTAAACATTCAAACCTTCAGGAAATTTGTCAGTTTTGAGAACCGAAATATTTAAGATTTTATAAGAGGGGTTCTATTTACAATGTAGCTATAATGCTAAACTTCACCCTTACTTTCCATTCGTCATAGGTGACCACGGACGTGAATTTCTCTCTCTCTCAGTGATAATGCCAGTTTAGCAGTA
This sequence comes from Architeuthis dux, assembly GCA_006491835.1. NCBI lineage: Eukaryota > Metazoa > Mollusca > Cephalopoda > Oegopsida > Architeuthidae > Architeuthis > Architeuthis dux. The sequence continues at coordinate 1,097,625 of VCCN01005145.1, read as the reverse complement.
TTTTCTTAGGAATCTATCGCTAATCTGACAATACAACATGTTTTTCTAACCTAACACTGCCTCTAACCCTAATCCAAACCTAAACGCAACAATAAAATATGGGCACAATTTAAATCCGATAGTTGCTGGAATGTCAAAGCGTGCTAACGCCAAAAGTGATCAAATGAATTCTCTGTTTTGAGGGAAAATAATTTCTAAGGTTTTAGGAGGTGGTACGTAGGCCTGCCCGGTGCTGCACGCTGGCCTGCGCGGGTCTGCCTTGAGAGTGTGTGCTGTCCCAACCGATTAAGAGACGGGGGTGCGCGCGAGATCACCGTTCTACCCCCTATTTAATTTCATAAAATCTCTATAAAATATAATTTGCTTTCCAGTGTTGTTAGATTTAGAGGTATTTTTCCTGGACAACGCCGGGTAGCCCAGCTAGTATATAATAAGGCTGTGTTGAAAACAAGATCAGAACGTTTCTACAATTACCAGAATAATGCAATTATACCTTTAAACCAACCTCTTCAGCTTAAAAATAACACATTGGATATTAGTTACACATTTGTGTTTCCAAAGGTCACCGTAAAGTCATTATACATATGGGTATTGTTAGCACCTTAAACATTACATGTTTTACAAAAGCTATCAAATGAAGTCCTGGCCCAATAAAGTTAAAGTTCACATCTGCAAGTGCATAATTCTGTGCACCGAAGTCCAGATTTGGAGCAGGAGCAGCAAGTGCAAACCCATTTACAGGAACGCTTGGTAAGAATGGAACTCATTCCAGCCTCTGCTATTGTTATCCACACAGGCACCCAGGTCTTCTTTGTCATTCCTCCAGCCCCAGTCACCAGGAGATGGAATGATGAATTGTGGCTGTATACATGCTGTCCAGATGCCACAGATATAGGCTGTTTTCTTCACATGCTGTATAAGTGCATGTATTGGCTTTAATGTGGTCAGGAAACAGTCGTACATCATTGTCAATGTATGCACCTGCCTCTGTCATGCAGCAGAACTGTGTAGTAGAGTTTTGAAGTGGACGGCCTTAGCACTAACAAGATAGAAGGTATTTTCTGTCACGAATAGAAAAGCTTCTATTACTTCACCAAAACGCTCCCAAGTTGACCATGCTGTCTTCTTTCCTTTTCCTCTGAATGCTGATGTTGTGTCAGTCCCTGTGAAACTGTGGAAAACAGGAAGGGCTATAGACTTGTTTCTGCCAAGTTTTGTTGCAGATTGTTCTTATCTCATACATCTTCCTCTCCTTTCCAGTTTCAAAATCAACCATTGACACCATCTCAGAAAATGTGTCATTGAAGTTATAGAAGTGTCCAATAAGTAGAACCAGGACATATGTGTCTGATGTTCGCACTCTGATGTTTTTGTGTCTGTAGTGAAGAGCATGCTTCTTGTGTAAAAGTATGCGCACATCAGCTTCTTTATATGGTGAACCCTGCATTTCAAAACCTGGTCCTTTGTGAACAACAGATTTGTGTTGAGTGATGGGGATGTCTTGATCTGGTAGGAATTCTGTCTTGCTAACTGTATGGCTGATAAGTTCATTGAACTCTTCCTTGTTCTGAGAATGTCTTAAAAGATTTTTGAAATGGGTTTTCTTGTAGATCTTGCTACTTTGATTCTACACCCCACTCCTCTGTTCTCATGGATTCCACTTTTAATTAACTAGAAGTAGCGATCTTGGACAATGTCCAATCTTTTGACAGTCTTCAGTTATTGTTTGATGTGTTGCACAAACCCATTTGTATATTCTTGGAAGGTGTTCCCTGTTGGGTGTAATCAGATATTTTGTCAACTTGACTCATTGGCTCAAAGAGTTCTAGCCGTTCTGACTTCCTTCCTGTTTAAAGTTGTCCAAAATCAGAAAAGGATGGTGGATATGGTTGGTTTTCATGAGTGAGAATTTCAGCCTTCTTGTCTCTGCTGATTTGCAATAAACAATCTTGAGCACAGTGCTACACTAGACTTCAGTGATGCAATTTGTTCCCCAGTGATGTCTTTCTTGGGTTTTGGTGTTTTGAACAATGACAAAAGATTTTGTCCAATTGTTGCTTGCATAGATGTTTCTCGTTTGACAAGAACTTCTTCTTTGAAAGATTCATATTGCTTCTGTCCAATGTTCTTTACATTCTGGATAATTGTGATGTCAGACTCATCAGTGCAAGAACGTGTATTGGGCACTAGTAATTCTAGACATTTCTCTTCAAATGGGTTGTCAAAATCTGCTTCAATTGTAGTCCGAACATTCATTTGTTGTTCAAGACATTTTCTCTGTGATACAGCTCCTTTTTCGTGATGTTTGTAATGAGTGCTAGCATTGAAACGGCAAATTGTTTCTTCAAACTTATGAAGAAGGCGTGCTTATTCTGGCCCAGCGAACATCCAGCGATGAAATGCTTGTGGATTCTGGGTCAAACCTACTTCTACCATCTACTTTCACTGTTCAGTTCTCACGTTCATGCGCCCGATATATAGAGACTGAAATTCTTCCCCCGATGTGCTCTGAAGAAAATTAGAATTAGTAATTCTATCTCTAGTATAATGTCCCAGAAGAGAAATGTTGGATATGACGTCATACTGACGTCATACTGTTTCCTGGAATGTTTGATTCATCTCAGCATAAGTATAGGCGTGTTGCTGAAGCTTTGCTAGAGCTAAAGCTGTCACCCGGTGAGCATGCCTGGTTCTTGTAATGTGTGCACACAGCAATAATGCTTCAGTGATTGGAACAAGGTCACCAAACATTACTAGAAACTTGTCTCCACAAAGTAACTCTGGGAAGCGACACTGAATTCGTTTTGCTACTACAAATATTGGGCAATCACGTGCCATCACGGGTAATTGCTGTGGGTTGAGGAAATGTGCTGTTTTCTTGATGATCTCCATGACATATTTTATCTTCATTTTACATCTGACTCATACAAGATGTGTCCGGAAAGTATCCAGCCATTTTGTATATCTCAAGAACCGGTTCCGCGACTAGGCAAACAATCAGATGGGACTTTACTGTACATGCGTGGACATACACTCTCTAGTGGGGTTACTCAGTCAGCAGTGAGACGCCATTGAGTGGGTGTCTGTACTGTGTGGCCATCGCATACACAAGGACCTGGCTTGTCCATTCTTCATATCTCATTGTGTGGTTTGTGGTTTATTATGACCTTAAAATAACTACCAGGGGTCATTATATTGATGTCAAGACTTAGTAATGTGGTTCTGTTGAATGACTAGGCGTTCTGGCCTTAGTTTTCTCCGAACTCTATTAATATTATTACATGTGTTATTAATGATATTGAAATTACCTTTTTGGAATCCTCAGGGTCGAATTAATAGGTAGATACTTTTATTTTAGTATTAAATTTGTTTTGTAACCAATTTTGTTTTCCTTTTTAAACATATATACTTCTAATGGCGTACATCTTGGAAAATGGCCGCCACAGCCATAATATAATTAAATTTAGTTTGATCCATTGAAAATATTATTCTTATATACCTAAGTTATCATCACTGAAAGTTTGGTAATTTTAATAACAATAATTGTACGGAGCGGACTAATAGCATTGCTGACTCAGAGATTTAAGGTTACGCCTCAAGAATCATTTAATATTCATTATAATATGTTGTATAGCCCTATTGGTCCGCGGGCGGAAAATCCTGAACTTGGAGAAATGGTAAGAATCGAAACTTGTTTATAAAAATATGAGTATATATTTTTATTTCATAAGATACATTGTGTCGTGGCGGAGAATGAAGAGGGAACATAAACAATGAGTGCCGACAGACTGTTCTTAACAGGGACATTGGTTTTGTGTTTTCCCTGGCCTGGGTGGTATGTCTCTCTGACGGCGTCCGGTGTCTCTTTGCCTTTTATGAGGGCCTCTCTGTCGCTTTTATCGGGCTAGAACACCCACGCTGATTTTCCAGCCACCACCTGCAAGTTCAGTCATCATCCTATTTATGACTTTTCAACTCTGGTCTGTCTTCCGGTTTCTGACACCTTGCAGTTTGGAGTGTCCGTCTATATCCTGTTTACTTTCAACACATGTGGGTGTCAAATCTGTGACCTCTGCCCAAATATCCAACAACTATAAAACATTTGTAACATTGCTGAGGTGATACTGCTGCGGGTTCTGTTGCAAGTTGGTCTTTTACGGGTTAGAGTTGCTAGCCCTGAGCTCAACACTCCTCCTTTTCCAGAGCTTACGTTGGACTGCCTAAACAAGTGTGAATGCGGCGAGGCACACAGAGACCAATTTAGCATTAATTTACATTGTTAATTGAATCACCCGCTAAATACCTATGGAGAGGGGAGGTTAAAAGAAAAAAAAAATTTTAGACATCAGGAGTAAATGTTCAACCCTCTAGCTCGATTAGTGCGGCCTGTACGCGTGATAGATAGATAGCCATCCAGACCAAGTTGCATCTAGTGCAAAATAGGAGCTTCACCTGTAATTGTTCCCAGATTGGACAAAGCTCCCAGATTGGACAAAGCTCCCAGATTGTCCAGTTTATCGGAACGCATCTAGTGCAAAATAGGAGCTTCACCTGTAATTGTTCCCA
>VCCN01005145.1:633923-645211 GCA_006491835.1 Architeuthis dux | reverse complement strand
CAAGGATTGTATCAACGCTTGAACAGGACCAGGCCATAAACCTACATTCAGTGGTAGAATATCAGAGATTAAATTTAAAACATTCCACTGCACAAAGAGAGGCAAATGAAACGCCATCAAATATTCAGGCTATACATAAAAACAAGTCTTGCAACAAGAGAATAATTGAGGAGAATAAAACGCCTAATCCTTGTTATGGGTTTGGTGGTATTCGTTATAAAAAAATATTGCCCTTTTAAGGACCGAAGATGTTTTAATTGTGGCAAAATTGGACACCGACAAACTTACTGCAACGCAAAAAATAAAAAATGACAAGAATTCGGGAGCCGAAAAAGTGATACTAGCAATAATAACGAGAGAAGAGAATTTGTCATCGAACAGAAAATTTGTTCCTGTAAACATGAACAAAATACCTTTCAAACAGGCCCGGATATTACGATAATATCAGAAGATCCGTGGGAAATAAGGGTTGCTTAAATTCGGAAAAAGCATGCGTGAAGCACACGGTGCTTCTGGAAGTTTTTCATGACCATAAATACCCTCTTTCAACAGCAGAAGAGATATTTGCCAAATTGAATGGAGATAAAGTTTTTTTTAAACTTGATTTATCGTATGCGTATCTACCAATGCAAGTAGAAAAAAAAGGAAACATTTATTAACTATTAATAAGCATCGGGGATTATACCAATATAACAAGTTACCTTTCAGAATAAAAGTAGCCCTTACAATTTTTTTACATGACAAATATGACGGACACCATGAAGTCAGGCACCTTCCAAACATGCACCTTTGGAATAATTTCACCAGTAAATCTTTCAAGTTGTGCTGCACCGGTGGTAATAGTAAAAAGAAAATGTTTAAATACATTACGCGTTTGTGCAGATTTCTCAACAGGATTAAACAAAGTTTTACAAGACCATAAATACCCTCTTCCAACAACAGAAGAGGTATTTACCAAATTGAATGGAGGTATATTATATTTGTCGGATGCGTAGCTACAAGTGGAAGCAGAAGAAACAAGTAAACATTTATAACTATTAATACGCATCGGGGATCATACCTATATAACAAGTTACCTTTCAGAATAAAAGTAGCCCCTACAATGTTTCAGCAAATTATGGACACTTTGCTGGCTGGACTAGCATTTACAATTGCATTGGACGACATTGTAATATAAAGTGAAACAGTGGATGAATGTTATAAACACCTAGAGAAAGTGTTTGAACATATAATGGAATTCCATTTTGGTCTTAGTGAAAAAGAACGTGTGCTATTTATGCCTAGATATCTGGGTCAAATCATCGACCAAAATGGACGTAGACCGGACCAAGACAAATTAAAAGCCATAACATATATGCCCCCCAACATTTCCACATTACAATCATTACTAGGACTATTACAATTCTGATGTACCAAGCTTGAATTGAGAGCGTAATTTAATACGTTACTTAAATAGGGTAACAAATGGAATTGGTCAGAAAACTGTCAAAAATCATTTGAAGATATGAACATTTTTTTTGTAACTACGGAACTATCACTAACACATTCTGATGCTAATCTGGACATAAAAGTAGCATCGGATGCTAGTGAATATGGTATTGGAGCGGTAATTTTGCACAAATTAAATGACGGACAAAAGAAAGCCATGGCACATGTTTGAAGGACATTATTATCTGCAGAAAAATAGGGGTCCCTAAAATTCGAAAAAGCGTGCATGAAGCACACGCTGCTTCTGGAACAACATTAAAAATAAAATGAAACATTGAGTGTGAGCTTTCTTTTTAGGTATGTACAAAAATGAAAGAAGATTTCAAGCGTGTAAGCGACATCTGATTTTAAAAATGTACGGTAGACAATGCAGTACACATGTATTTGAGTGAAAAATTAAACAAGATTAAAATACACGACAGCTGCACTGTACAAAAAAGACATGTTATCGCATGCAGCTCCCATAATTTGAAATAGCAGTCAATTTACATAAACAAAAAACAGAATAAAATATATCAAATAGCGGCGGTTTTTTTTCATCATTTCGCTATATTTAATTATTCACCCCTATAATATTTTATAAATTTTAGTCGAACCAAGACATAGAAAAAAAAAACCTTTCAAAGATTTATAAGATATCGGAATAAATCGATAAAAATGAAAAATATTTTTTTTACATAACATTGAGTGAAAAAAAGTTTTTTTTACAGATCAAAAGCCTGAATGATAATCGAATAAAACTAAAAAAAATACCGCAAAGAAAATTATTTTACTCAATTTTCCTGTTTTTTTAATCCCCATGTAAGAGCTCCGTTCCAGCAGTTCCTAGATATTATTCTAAAAAAGGTAAACATAATTAGTATCTCCATGGATATATCTGTAAAATCTGTAAAAATCAACGAGAGCATCATTATATAAAATAAATAAATCATCAAACTAATAAAAGGTGGGGTGGGAATCATATGAAAAAAAATTCTTCTCCGAAATTTGGAATGGAAAATTATTATTTTTTGTTAAATTCGCCGTTTAATAAACAAGTATCGAAAATTTAATTAAAATTAAATAATATGCTGATTTTTGCCAGATTTTAAAAAATTTCTCAAGAGTCGATTTCACGCTGAAATTTTCGTCCATTTTGTTCATACCTATTTCTTTTAGAGAAAAAACCTCGAAGGCAAATGCCTATATTGTGGGAGGAAACTCATTAAATTTATTGGGAAGCGACTGTTTACAAATATTCTTATGGGACGAATCAATTAATTCTATTTGTAGGTCAGTCAAACTCTCCGATAGTAACACTGTTGATTTATATAAGAAAAACATAAAACAAGAATACGAGATCTTTTCAAAAGAACTAGATCTATGCAAAAAGCAAAGTCTTCGTTATATGTACAAGAGAACGTACAATCGGTATTTAGACCAAAACGACCTGTGCCTTTTGCCGCTATTGAAACACTGAATGATGAACTGGATAGACTAGAGAACCTTGGTGTTATTTCACCAGTAAATCTTTCAAGTTGTGCTGCACCGGTGCTAACAGTAAAAAGAAAGAATTTAAATACATTACGTGTTTGTGCAGATTTCTCAACAGGATTGAACAAAGTTTTACAAGACGATAAATACCCTCTTCCAACAGCAAGAAGAGGTATTTACCAAATTGAATGGAGGTAATTTGTTTTCAAAACTTGATTTGTCGGATGCGTTGCTACAGGTGGAAGTAGAAGAAACAAGTAAACATTTATTAACTATTAATACGCATCGGGGATTATACCAATATAACAGGTTACCTTTCAGAATAAAAGTAACCCCGTACAATTTTTCAGCAAATTATGGACACTTTGCTGACTGGACTAGATTTTACAGTTGCATATTTGGACGACATTGTAATACGAACTGAAACAGTGGATGAACATTATAAACACATAGCGAAAGTGTTTGAACGTAGAAGGGAATTCGGTCTCAGTCTTAGTGAAAAAGAATGTGAGCTGTTTATGCCTAGCATGAAATATCTGGGTCAAATCATCGACCAAAATGGACGTAGACCGGACCAAGACAAATTAAAAGCCATAACATATATGCCGGCCCTCACAACCCTTTCCACATTACAATCACTTATAGGACTTGTAAACTATTACAATTCTTATGTACCAAGAATTGAAAGCGAGATTTAATACGTTACTTAAAAAGAGTAAGAAATGGAATTGGTCAGAAAACTGTCAAAAATCAATTAAAGATATGAAAACATTTTTAACTTCGGAACTATCACTAACACATTCGGACCCTAATCTGGACACAATAGTAGCATCGGATGCTAGTGAATATGGTATTGAAGCAGTAATTTTGCACAAATTAAATGACGGGAAAAAGAAAGCCGTGGCACATGTTTCAAGAACATTATTACCTACATAAAGAATTATAGCTAAATAGAAAAAGAGGAATTGGCAATAAAACAAAACGACTTAAAAAAATGTCATAATGTTGCATGGCCACCAATAAAAATTCAGCCTTGGCCTAAAACAGAGGTAGTTCTTCCCAACCTTTTTCTTGGGAACATCTTTTTTTCTACATCTAGACTATGCAGGACCAATGAATGGATTTGATCATATAATAGTCTTGCAAACTGACCATAAGCCACTGTTTGCAATATTTGGCTAACCGATGGCAACGTTAAGCCACCATATTACAGGGATATAATTTTAAAATTGAACGTCTACCGTCTACAAAAATGTGACATGTTGATAGTCTTTCTAGACTAATTCCGAAATATAAAGAACCAGAAACGGAAATAAAAATATTCTGTGTAATACAGTACGAACGCTACCAGTTACACTAGACAAAATAAAATTGGAATCTAAAAAAGATGAAAATATTAAAAAAATAATAAATATTTAAAATGTGGATGGAAAGACAACATATCTGATAAGAATTACAACGATGTTTTGAAAGAAAAAACTCTTTTTCCATCTGAGATACTTGGTTAATGTAGGCGGAACGTGTAGTAATTCTAGTGACTCTTCAAAGTGAAATATTAAAACATTTTCACTCTGGTCATCCTGGAATTTCGCGGTTGAAGTCTCTAATGAGAAGTTATGTGTATTGGTCAAGAATGGATTTAGTCAAATCTGGCCAAAACTGTGCAATGGTCGCAATATTGCCACCTATAAAAATTCAACCTTGGCCTAAAACAGACCAACCATGGTCCAGAATACATTTAGACGATGAAGGACTAATGAATGGATTTCATTATTTAATAGTAGTAGATAGTTTTACAAAATGGCCAGCAGTCTGTAAGTGCTAGAAAGCAACTTCGTCAATAACAATAGCTTTTTTACGGGAATTATTTTCCAAATTTGGAATCCCAAACACGATGTCGGCGGGTAACGGCACACAGTTCACTTCGGCTGAATCTGAAATCTTTTGCAAATATCAAACTATTGAGCCTATAACTGGTCCACCTTTCCACCCAAGGTCGAATGGGCAAGCAGAACGTTTTGTGGACACCTTTTTAAAAGAGCCTTAACAAAATAAAGAGGGGAGGAGACGTCGGAAAAGACACTCCAGCAGTTTTTAAGTTCATATAGACAACCCTCTAACCCAAATACAAAAGGTGAAAGTTCACCAGCAGAATTAATGTTCAACCGAAAAATCACAACAATCTTTGATACAATTATGCCGAGAGTGCCGGATAATTCAAGGGTTAAACAAGTAACTTCAAGATCTTTTCGAAATGGCGAATCGGTTTTATTTCGTATTTATAGAGCCGGAAAACAAAAATGGGAAGCTGGAAAAATACACAAACGACTAGGAAAAGTGACGTACATAATACAATGGAGAGACTATCTCCATAAGAGAGATTTAAATCAGATTAGGCCGAGAGAGTTTGACGTGGAGGCACGCGGTATCACCAACAGTATTTGTGACGGAAGCAAGAGAAGACGAATGAATACATAATCTTTGGAGTTTAACTCGAAAAGGCAACAGTACTCACTTAAAAGGAGAAGGGTGTTCTCCTAAAGGGGGGGTGGGCGTTGTCTATTAACCTAAGCTGTAGAATGGAATCGTCTATCACACTGGGTTATAAGTAGTAACCCGCTTGGGGCTGGAAGTCAGTTAGCTTAGCAGGAATGCTCCTCGCATGTACTTCATGTAAATAAGAAATGAACACAAGTTGTCGACGTCTTCATTTGACGGTTCTGCTACGTCAACCAGAATATAACATAAATACCTGTCTAATTAAGTAAACCTCGAAAGTTGTTGAATTTAGAATTCTGCGAATCGGTTCCAAACAGCGGTTCGGTTATTACACGTTCGGTTTAACGAATCGGTTTATAAACTGTTAAGTAACGGTCCAAACCGAGGTTTGAAACCGAATCGAAGAACTCTAGTGCCAGACCCACAAACTAATGGCAGCAGATTCAAAATGTGCCGGACCATGGGAGTTTTCAGACCACCGAGTGCCGGATTTGAGAGGTACAAACTGTACTATCAATATTTACAAAGATTAGCTTAATACCGCACAAGGCCAAATGGAGAGAAATAGGGTGTAGAAAGATTGTGTTACGCCAATATTCAAGTAGGGGAGGACAGGCCAGCTCAGAAAATCAGCATTCGAATTCCTTGCTCTTTAGCAAGGCTCGAACACCGAACTCTGACAGCGATGTGAAATACATAACAATTTCAGCCACTTAGGTAGAAAACTTCGCGATAGTTACCTTTTCCGCGTTAAATTCAAAACATTTCCACGTTAGATGTCGCTGTGCTTATCTAGGGACCTCAGAACGGCCCGTTTCTTCTTCACAAATTTTAAAATTTGTTCTGATCAGTTTTTAAAAACGTTTTAAAACCTTATCTGTGAATCTATTTTTCAAAGATTTCATTTTCAAATGGAAGCAGAAAACTTGACCATTTAAAACTGCATCTAAATGTAACTACAAAGGATACAGTTTAGGCTTAGTGTTTAGGGTTAGTGTTTCGGGTTAAGGTTATATAAGTCAATTACGGAACACATTAAAGCACCAAACCTGTCATTATCGTAATGGTAGTTTCACCACTGAAAAATAAATAGTTAACGCCGTCCATATATATTTGAATGTAAATGGAAAGGTAACAATAGCTGGAAACAAATCAAAATACTAAATGACATTATTAATATTCGGACCTCGACGTAACCTGTTACGTAATCAATGTATACAAGCGGTGAAACCTGAAAAATTGACCGAATCAAACGAGTCAAATTTGGGTTGTTCCCCTTTGTAAAATTATACCAATTGGTCTACGAGGCGAAATTATTCATAATTCACACCACGCTAAGCGCCCTGGTCCTTTCCCAACCTTGGCTTTGTCTGGCACAAGTCTATCAGTATTGGGGCACCCAGTGAATAACGATTTCAATACAGTAGCACGTCTGCGAGACGAGTTTGATCAGCATTTCCACTACTCTAAGCATCCTAGCTATTTATTAAGATTAGCCAAGTATGACACAAGGCTCCAGTAGAAGGGCTCTCAGAGAATATCGATTTCACTATACTAGCAAATTGGCTTGGGAGGTTAGCTCGTTAACCATTATACTACACTTGGTGCCCTGGTTGTTTAGTAGAGATTTATTCGCCTCCCCACGAGGGCAAAATATGATAGAAGGTCGAGCTTAACTTGGGGATCATCATGCATACGAGTGGGCAGAGACAGAAATTGTCCAAATTCCCCGGCCTTGCGTTTCGGCACGCCGCAAGCCTCAGGGATTATCTTGACCCTGTCACTTGTAGCGCAATGGAGAAGTGCAGCCTGACGGAGCGGGTCCCCTGGAACCAAACATTATACGTTTAGGGGAGACAAGGAAAGTAAGCACATCTCATTCTGAAACAAGGCAACAGTTATGAGATGATTCTAGGACAGCTACCTCTTGGATAATTGGACCCGGATAATTGCCCCCGGACGATAGCCTAGCAACTGTAAAGCCAAAGTTAATATTTGTGGAAATGAAGTAGTTGGCCATATAAATGGTCATACCCATGGGGGAAATTGTCATGGGGCAGTTGTCAAGAGTCATTTATCCAGGGTGCAGCTGTCCTATGATAATCATGATTCGGTAGAATTCAGAATTAAAAGCGATGAAAACATCTTTCAAGGGAGCCTGAAAGGTTGATGGATAGCTCTGGAACAAAACGCATGCAATCTAAGAAAATTGTTTTTATGCTAAGATCGGAATGAAAAGACAATTCAGGGGAAATTCTTTCGCTCGAAATAGTGACAGTTTAGATAAACATCTTGAAGTTCAGATCTGCAGTAATATTGACAGGTAGGGTTGTCTTAGATACCGATGTGTTTTCTGAGACGTGCCAAGAGTCATTTATGGGTGGGGGAAGTTATCCAGGGGGACAGTTGTCATATGGGGACAATTGTTCCGGGGGAAGTTATCCTGATACCTTGTGAGATACCCAAACTCACTACACCCAGCATATCGGTCTGCGAGGTGAGATTTCTAACTATGATGCTACGCCAAGCGCCCTGGTTATTTACTAAGCCTAGCCAAGTCTGACACAAGGCTAAAATTGTGGGACAGGCAGTGTGGATCGAACTCACTACATAGCAAATTGGTTTGCAAGACGCATTACGACAGGCGCCTCCTTTTTCTCTATTGCTATTGTCATTTGCTGATTTTTTTAAGTAATCCATCCGCTTGTACTATCGAGGTTGTCGCAAGGTTATTTTATTTGAGCATTTATTATAAACCTCGTCCGGCTTGCTAGGCCCATCGAAGCTTCACCAGAGCCCAGTCAACTGTACATTTTGGGATCACGTTCCCAACTCTGTCTGTTGCCAGCCTCTCACGACGGTGGATGGGGGATTGGGCCTTCTCGGTTCGAATTCAGAGTTGCTCATCTCCTAGACTGGTTTGCCCAACCAAGGCTGAAGAGCCCAATCGACCCTGCTATTTACCCATAGTTGGGTGTGGGGGGTGAGGAGAAGGGAATTAGCGCGAAGTGAACGCAAACTGTCTCCGCCATAGTTTGAATTCAGCTCCACCTCTATTATTCCGTTTGTTATCTTTATTATTAAAGTTAGTATTTCTATTAGATATACCTGGATTAGTGCGGTTCCAAAATTTTACGTACTTTTCAAAACCACACTGTCTTATTATAATTTATGTGTTTTTGTTTTCAGCTAATACTTAGTTACATTAATTTGAACAGCAATACCCTAACCGTACTACATCAAAACCTGCACTAATCAAAACCACACTGTTCAAGGTCTTATTATAATTGAATGTGTTTTTGTTTTCAGCTTATACTTAGTTACATTAATGTGTACAGTAATTCCTTAACCGTACTATATCAAAACATGCACTAATCAAAACCACACTGTTCAAATTCTTATTATAATTGAATGTGTTTTTGTTTTCAGCTTATACTTAGTTACATTAATTTGTACAGCAATACCTTAACCGTACTATATCAAAACCTGCACTAATCAAAACCACACTGTTCAAGGTCTTATTATAATTGAATGTGTTTTTGTTTTCAGCTTATACTTAGTTACATTAATTTGTACAGCAATACCTTAACCGTACTACATCAAATTCCACACTAATCAAAACCGTACTATTCAACGTATTGCTGTATTTATAAACGCTCCAGTTGCAGCCTAATAACCCAGTTGAGACAACCGTCAAATAATCAAGCTGAAGCCTTGGCGTTCATTCAGTCTTACCGACATCTCAGATAAAAAAAGGGGTTGATACTCATTGATATTGCAAGTTCAGTATGTTCTGAACACGTGCCGAATCTACGTAAGTATTATAAGTCTCAGAGGAGATACGTTGACGCTCTTTGAAATACAATTAGTTAATTAAGTGTGTTAATTGACTGCACCTGTTTTATTTCATACGCAGAATACCGACTGACACTGGGGTATACTAGTACGAATTGTGTGTCCTTAGAGACTGTGAATGTTGGGGTTTTTTTTATAGGAAGAAAATAAACTGCAGCACGGGGCTTTACGCACACGCGTGGGTGGGTGGGGAATTTCTTTCCGTTCCCGAAACTGTTTGATTTGATATTCCTAGATTAGAATATACCGGATACATGCGTTGCTATTTATTTTGAGCGTTGCGATGATTAACTGTGCTCTATAGCGAGCCTTGAAAGCATCTTTCGGAGAACTGACTGGGAGGGAATGGGAATAAACATAGATGGAGAATACTTAAGCCACTTACGATTCGCCGATGACATTTCCAAGACGTCGGAAGCATCCGAAGAATTACAAAACATGTTAACTGATATAAATAGATAACCATACGTTCAACGATGTATCCACCATCCTTACGTCCATATCTGTCCATGGGATTCTAAATGAAGTAGTAGTAGTAGTAGTTACATTACTAGCTGTGGTAGTCGTAGCAAGCGGAAAAGGAGGATAGTTCACCCGAATGTTTGGACCACGTTTCATATTAATCAACATAATACGGCTGAGAAAATTGATATTTTACATATTAGAGTCCAACAGACTAACCAGATCTGTTCCATATTAAACGTTTCTACTTCCATTGACTGACAGACAAACAGACCGACCTAAAAGTGTCTTATAGAGATGCGTGGATGCATATTAAAACTAATGAAGTCCACATTGGTAACATTTTCGATTTCGTAAAAACGATCACTTTCCTCAGTATGTTCTGTGCATCGTTCGAATGTCTATCCGGTTGTTTTTCTTTAAGCTACTAGAGATTGTCCGTGACATGTTGATGCACACACGCACATTTACGTAACCCCAAAGGGAATACAATCTGTAGCCGTCAAAATCAGTCGACAGTAATGACTGTTCATGACATCTGGGACACCTTTATAATAACAAAAAAATAAAATAAAACAGGTCTGGTTAGTCACTCAATTAGTGGTTAGTCACGTGACCAACGTCTTTTGACAGAATGCCATGTTAGGGGGGATCAATTAAAGAAAACTGGAAAAAGGGGTGATCTATGAATAAGTCATTTCTCTCACCATTTGTTGTGCAGTGATCACTAAATGATCTGATTTTAAAAAAGCAAAAAAACAAAACAAGCGTGAATGCTGCCGGACACAAACTAAGAGACCAATTTAGCATAAAATTACATTGTAAATTGTACCCACACACACTAAAAATGGAATTTTCAAAAAACAACAAAATGTTCAGCCCTTTAGCTCCATTGGTGCGGCCTGTACGCATGATACATACATAGCCAGCCGGACCAACTTAAAAACTGGAGAAACCTATGTTGACAGTTTTGGTGACAGTTTTGGTTGACGGTTTCTAACAGTCAGACTTTGCAATGTCTAAGTATAGATGTTTAATTCCGTTTGTTTATAGATGAATTTATTAACATATTCTCAAGCCACAAAGTCCCCAGTGAAGCCAGAAACATTAATGGTCTTAAGTAAATGTTAAGACCATGATGCAATGTAGTAGTAGTATTGGTAGTAGTGCCCGTACGCTGGCTACGGCATCAGCCGTCCATGTCCGGGCTTCACATATCACAAGATTTCCTGTCACGGCTAGTTCCCCGATGTCTGCGGTATGTGAAATAGACTTAGAGGCGACAAGCATCCGAAATGACGTCACTCACGCTATTTTACCCATTTTTTACCTCTGGGGGGAGGAGATGGGTTCATGCCTTTCCCAAGGGCCAGTCTCAGTCGGGGTTTGTCCATTTTCTACGCTGCTAACCGTTCGGCCACCAACACTTTCCTGAAGCAATATTCAATAACTTTGTTTCGGTCTTTGCTGAGAAGTATCTTTTCCAAACCTTTTGACCGATCCCTTTTCTA
>VCCN01005145.1:272804-282858 GCA_006491835.1 Architeuthis dux | reverse complement strand
AGCGATGATTGAAACCGGACCTCTGGGCCAGCAGCCCGATCTATAATCAGCCAACCTGACCATCTTAAAAACTGAAGAAACCTATGTTGATGTTGATTAGGTTTATGTTGACAGTTTTGGTTGACGGTTTCTAATACAAAAATAGATCCCCTCCCCGAAATATTGTGCACTTTGCCCCATCAACATTACATTCGGTCCTGACCACACTTGTTCTTGTTTGTTTGTTAATCACTGCTACCCACAACACTGGTTTATTGCTGGGTTCAGGTTATTCATGTGTTCTCACATTAATATGTATCTATATATCTATCTATGTATCTGGACTTCGCCCTGCCCTAACCGTTCATAGTAGAAACTTGAAACTTTGCACACACACTCCCCTCAATGAGTAGGGGAAATGGTTTTCTTTTTGTTTTTTGAAAATTCCCCCACTAAATAGGTTTTTGGAGAGGGTTCAATCTGCAATGTAAATTTATGCTAAATTGGTCATTAGTTTGTGCCCGCTTGTTTTTTGGAGAAAAAAACAGACCTTTTTTTAGTGATCACAGCCCAGTGGGAGAAGTAACTTATTCATTAATCACCCCTTTTTCCAACTTTCTAATTGATCACCCTTAACACAGCATATATGGATGGCGGTGATTCATAATTTCCCTTGGAATGCTAGTTTGTTTGTTTGTTTGTTTGTTTGTTTGTTTATTTGTTTGTTTGTCCGTCTGTCCACCCGTTGTCTTAGTTTGTAAGACTCGTGTGCCGTCAGGCCCCTCCACGCAAATATTGTTTTGTATGTCCAGTAATTGCCATAAATCGCCCGGGGGTGAGGTCGGTCACTCTTACTGTCATTTATTCCAGCTTTTAAGATGTTTTCCTCACACAAGTCTATTAGAAACCGTCAACCAAAACTGTCAAAGTAGGTTTCTTCCGTTTTTACATGATTCTGGCTGATTGGCTGGCTATGTATGTGCCACGCGTACAGACAGCACCAATGGAGCTAGAGGGCTGAAAATTTAAACATTTACTCCTTATTATGTCTAGAAAAGACAATTTTTTTGTTTTTTGAAAATTCTCCCCCACAATAGGTTTTTGGTGGGAGGGTTTAAATATACAATGTAAGTTTATGCTAAATTGGTCCCGTAGTTTGTGCCCGGCCGCGTTCACGCTTGGTTGTTTTTATTCGGATTTTTTCAGTGATCACCACCCAGCAGAAGGCGTGAGAAGTAATGAATTCATTGATAACCACTTTTTTTCATTTTATTAATTGATCACCCCCAACACGGCCTGCTGCCAAAAAGACGTTGTTCGCGTGACGGTTTCTATTGTGCGACTAACAAGACCTGTTTTACAGTCATTTATTCCGGCTTTTACGATGTGTGCCTCCCACAAGTCTATTTTTTTATTTTCTATTTATTCCCGTCTCCCGAGCGACTTGATATATCTGACCGCTTACTTGCCTCTCTCTCTCTCTCGCTCTCTCTTGCTCTCTCCCCCCTCTCTTTCTCTCTCTCTCTCTCTATCTCTCTCTCTCTCTCTCTTTCTCTCTCTTACCGACAACGTTACAAATAACTTCGGGCGTTTTTCGACAAATAAAGAAACGGACTTTCTTCGTGAAATGATAAGATATTAATGCCGAATCGGAAAAGAATGGCTTCGGCCAAATCTATATATACGACGTCAATGGGATTTATAGGTTAGATATAATGCTTTGTCTCGGATAGCGTAATGGTTAGCACGTCTGCATCAATACGCATGAAGGTCCTGGGTTCGATTCCTGGTATGAGCGAAGAGTGTGGAAAACTCTCCATTGGGACCGATTTCTCTGTACGCCCAGGAGCTATTTGAGTACACTCTAAGCTGTGTGATTAGGGTGGAGGTAACCCTTCGGTGGACTTGCATCCTTCCAAGGGACTGATCATAACAAAACTTGTAGGAATTAAGTCCTGGTCTTCATCACCGGCTTCCACACGCCATTGGGAGTTGTCTCTTAAGAGACGGAACACTTTACGTTTACCTATAATAGTCAAGGAGCATTAGGTCCAAACATTAGAATTCATTTAAACAAGCTGATTTTAGCAGCAGAGTTGCAAGATGACACCAGACACACTACACTAAAGATCCCCTGGAATCCCAATGGAACTTCGCGAGAAGTCCAAGATGGCGGCCGTATTTAGACCAAATATTGAAATAGTCATGAAATCGCAACCAAACCTAATATGACTATTGTTTGGCGGTCTATTTCTGTTTTAGATGTTGGCCAATTGATTAAAACCCGCTCTGATGTGATATTATTGCAGGTATTCACAAATCAAACATGGCTCCCAAGATAGCCGACGTATCTGGAATTCCAATAACTTTAGCATAAATACTATAGTCAGATTAATTAATTAAGATTAATCCTAACAAGCTGATTTATTCGTCAATGATAGCTATTGGTTTATAGAATAGCATACTAAAACCATTAAAATCCCAGTGATGCTTTTTGAGATATTTACCAAAATGCTGAGATGTGATGACCGTAGCGCGCGCGATAAATTGAAGCAGATGTCTAGAAAAGCTCTCTCTCTCTACTGAGAGCAATCAAGCTTGTAGGGTAGGTTTCGGGAAATCAACTAAAATTAAAGTGTATTGCAATTCAAATCAAAGTGTATTGCATTCAGACTGATAGTCTATGAGTTTTTCTCACAATATGATATACACAGGAGTGTATGTTCTAGCACAGTGGTTCTTAACCTTTTTACCACGACGTCCCCTCTAGTAAAGATTTACGTCTCTGTGTAAATAATAGTTTTTTTCATTTGTTGTGTTGGATAGGATGATTTAAGAAATATATCTTTTACTGTGTTGTCTATTTTGAGATTATGTTTTTCGTGGGAAACGCCGGGTATCCCCGCTAGTATTTAATATATTAATAATGTTAAGAATCTCACTAAATGTCATCATATATGATGATATTTAATGAGATACTTGATATTGCTTCTTAGCTACCAGATCTTCAATGCGTGGTCGAATGCCAGAGAGAGCACGATGCACGTCCCCTTCAACGTCCAGTTTGTTTCTGTACTTGGTCTTGACATTAACGAGTGTGGAAAATGCAGCTTCAAAGAAATACGTTGATCCGAACATTGCCAGTATCTGGAGAGCTTGATGTGAAATCAAAGGGCAAACAGAGAGGTACGTGACCCAGAACATCTCTAGATCCATTCTCTTGAAGCCGTTTCAGCCGAGGAGTTGAACTTTAACTCAAGAAACTTCTTTTGCACTTCGTCCGGAATATCAGCTACTTCACACTGAAATGGGTTCCTGGTGAATTTCCAGGCTTCACGCTTTTCATCTTTTTATCCGGACAGTATCTAATGAATTCTGCTTTCGATTCAGTCAGATGAGTAATACTGTGTTCCTTTAACTCAGAATCAAGGTAACTGTGAATGAGAGAAGAATACAAGTTAGTAAAACTGGCTGTATTTCCATTCTGAATTCGACATTTCCAGAGGTCAGGTCTAGCCATGAGGGCTCGAATGGCGTCATGGTGCATAATTAAGTTGACGTTTTTTCCCTTGTTGTTTGCGGTTAATGGCATTCAGCGCTTCAAAGATGTCCACTAGGTAAGCCAGAGATAGCAAAAATCGTTTAGACTGGAACTTGCTACTGAGATCTTTTTGCTGCGAGAAATGTTATCACTTCTTTTCGTAGTTCATAAAGTGGTCCAAGCACGTTTCCCTTCAAAAGCCATCGTACGTTTGTATGGGAATGCAAGGCTTGATGTTCAGAACCCATAGGAACACACAGCTGTTTGAAGAGACGACTGTTTAAGCTTCCAGATTTGATGAAGTTCACTACCTTGATAGCCAGGTTCATGGCATCCCCCATTTCAACAGGTAAAGTTCTGGATGCTAGGGCTTCACGTTGAAGGATGCAGTGCGTACCTATAGCAAATGGACTTTTTTCTTTCACTCTTGTTATAAAACCAGACTGTAAACCAATCATGGGTGGGGCTCCATCAGTACACATCCCTAACAGTGAGTCCCACGAAAGACGATTTTCCTGGAAGAAATCTGATACCACTTGAATATATCTGCTGCTGTAGTATAACTTTGCATTGGATGGCAGAAGGGCATTTCCTGATTGACACAAAACGAGCATACATCAGTAGCTGAGAACAATGAGCTTCCAATTGGATGGCAAATAAAGAAGTTCTTACTTGCTGAAGGTCTTGATCATTGACGTCATCAGACCTTCCATCGATCCTGCCTTTGATGCTATCGTTGGATAGAGATATATACGAACGCTTGTTTGCACTCTCCTTCCATAGAACGAGCTCTATTAGACAAATTCCTACTTTGCCCCCACGGGACTTATGTGATGTAAGTTGAACTATCGGGCAAGGTATAGGCTACCATAGCTGAATATTGTATCTCGTACAACACTAGTGCGTATTAATGGTTCATGTGGTAAAAGCATAAACCCTGTCCCATAATAGATTGTTGACCTTGCTAGAAGTTGTCCATTGATTTTTGTCATATTTATTCTTTAACCCTTTTTTAGTTGACATGTTTATATCATTAATCATACGCTTGTCATATTCCAGAGTTTGTCCCATTGGATAAAACTAGAGTTGCAACTGATCTATGTATCCTCTGTGGTGAGGATGTGTCCTCATCAGCTCAGGTATCAGTTAGAAGGTCTGTCAATTCTTATAAGTGCTACCGTGAGGATGGGCTTTCTGCTGTATTGGAGAGTAAGGTTACCCCTTTCTTTGGCCATGAAAAGTGCAGGAAATATTAAATCCCGAAGTCAAGTAAAGCTAGTTTCAAGAAGAAAAGATAAAAAGAAAAGAGTTGCTCGACATGCAAGGGAAGCACATTACGATCAATGATACCTCCATTCAACGCCAAAGAAGATTGCTTATTCTGTTCAAAAACCATTATGTTATAAAAAAGCAGACGAATGAAATATGTGGGCATGGTAGTAAAAATGAACATTCAGGTGGCCCATGATTTAGTGGCAGAAAAAGGAAAATTGCAAATGTGCCCATTTGTTTTACCCAGACTCCAACCTTGAAAGGGGTTTGAATGCCACAAAGTCTAACAATGCCCGGTAAATTGATTTACACAACACCAGAGCATTTGAATAATTATGTCAGTATCTGGAATATGACAGATGTGTCAGTATTCATTACAATAAATCACTTCTCTGCACGATGACTGTCTTTCAGGAGGAGAGGGTTATGGCTTTCAACATCTTAAAAACGAACTAGAAAATCACTTTAGATACAATCTTATTTTAACTGGAAAGCAAAGGAAATAATTTGTATTTAGTTCCCGTGATACTAAGCACAAGACTTTCCATCAAAAATGGAAATCAGATCAAACGCGTGATTATAAATCCTCCATTATTGAATGGCTTCTACTATTATTCGAGATGATATCAGAACCAAAGTTTATAACTGATCAGAATACCCCAATATTACTGATCTCCGTGAGAGCGATGCAATGGTTCCATAGTCATTGCTGGGTCTATTGCAATGTGTTATCAAAGGATCAGCTGATGCCCCTTCCAGCACTGATCGGAAAATAACAGCAATTGCACATAGTATTACATCAGCTGCCAACCAAGATTATTCCTTTCTCCAAAGTTACTCTCCATCGCCGCATATGTCCATAGGAAGTATGCACCCCGTGTGCTCATAGATATACTCATTAGTTTGTCATTCTCTGGCAGTTATAAAGAAATACAAAGATATTTGGATGGATCAGAACCATCTCATGAACTAAGTGGTTTCACACAGATAATGCTGATTTCAATGGCCACAACACATTTTACACTATGGGCGTTATAGCATGTGTCATACCATCAGGATCAGTTGCACAAAACGTTTTGAAACGTTCAACAGAACTAAAAGATGTAGAATTCATAATATCATATAGGGATATTCCTGTCAAATATTACAAAAAATCCGAAACTTCAGGATTAAAATTGGTAATTATTGCACCCTGTGGCCACCTAAACCTAATACAACCATTCTAAAACTGGCAATGTCTCTTGATTGGTTAACCAAATTCATCCTTTGTGACAGCATTGAGGACAAGCCATCCTAGAGAGACTTTATGCAGGCAACTGTGAGGGGAGAGGACCATGAGAAAATCACTCCTTTTATTAAACTAGACATATCAAATCTAAGCACACTTTACTTTTTGGTACAGTCGCTTTCTGAGAAGCATTATCTTGGATGATGTCCTGTCACTTTTGACCAACCACTATATATAAAGGCTACACAGATAGTTGAGTCTTCATCAAATATCAGTAAAGTATTTGTTAGATTGGGTTGCTCCTGACAGCGTTCTAAATTTGATTTCTTGTGGCTGCAAAACAGGTTGTCTGAAATCTTGAGGTTGCGGAAAAGCTGGGTTACATCTTTCACCGATGTGTATCTTTTGTAATGGTCAGACATGTCGGAATATTTACTGATGAAGCGGGTGAGAATAGATGGCTTTTCTCAAGTTTTTACTGTGGAATGCCTAATAATATAATATATATATAATATAATTTATTTGATCAAATTGCCTATTTTCTCAATTGAATGTGCATACCAAAATCATCATGTTGTATGTTGCTGACTGGAATTCTAAAAAATATGGTTACTACTGATGGACATTTCGGGAGCCGTATTTGGTTTTGGAGACTAATCACGAATATGGCCCCAATATAACGGGTTTAAATCGATTGCCCAACCATTACAAATTAGAAATGTACTCCCAAATCAACGTCCTATCTGTTCTAGTTGCAAAGTTATGGCTTTCTTCACTATTTTGCCCAGATATGGCAGCCATCTTGAGATCCCAATTGAATTTGTGACGCTATCCTGCAAACATATCAAATCAGAGTGGCTTTTAATTTCAATTTCCCAACCTCTAAAAGATAGAAATAGACCCCAAACCATATTCATATCAGATTTGGTTGCAATTTTATGACTATTTCAATATTCTGACTAAATACGGTGGCCATCTTGAACGCCATGTTGGATTTCTTGAGAAGCTCCATTGGGATTCCAGGGGATCTTTAGTATAGTGTTTCTGGTGTCATGTTGCAACTATCCTGCAAAGATCAGCGCGTTTAAATTAATTTTAAAGTTGACTATAGTATTTATGCTAACGTTGTTGGACTACAATACTTTGGAGGTGTGAGTGACCAAGCGGTTAGCAGCACGGAAAAGGCATGAATCTATCTCTCTTCGCCTCAACTATAGGTGAAATAGCGCAGTGTGAACTGAGTGACGCCACTTCGGGTGAAATAGCAAACCGGGAAAGTCCATCCCCATGTCCAGTGACGTGAGAGGCTGGAAACGGACAGAGTAGGGAACGTGTTTTTTGAAAGGATCGATTAACTGGTGAAGGTTCGACGGGCAACTGGTCATTTTATGAAGTTGACATTCGCAAGATATATTAGTCAGCACACAAGGACAAGTGCTGTGTCGGCTTTTGGATCAGCACTTCTCGAAAAAATCTGATAAAATAAATAAAACATGTAGACTATCTAAAGTTGTACCACTGAAGAGAAATAACTGGAATACTTCGAAGCCGCAGTTTCGTGCGACGGACGTACAATTATGTTACATGATAATTATGACAGGCTGCTCCACACGCCATAAAGTCCGGCCCTTCCAAACATGCACCTTTGGAGCGGTTTCTTCCCTAGTGTAAATAACCCCGCGACACCCTCGATGGTATAAGCGGCTGGATGATTTACTTGCTATATAATGCTTCATTTGGTAAACATTTCCTATGTTTAACCAGTCTGGCTCAAGACTCATAGGGGAATATGAAACAGCCACATTGATATTTTCTAAAGTTTAGCTTAGTATAACAATAGGCAGAATAGGGTGGGAAGATTGAGTTAATATTGTTTTTTAAGAATTTCTATAGTAAAATAATTGGATCAGCGGTTCTCGAGAAATGTAATGAAATAAATAAAACATGTAGTAATATCTACCCTAATATAATTCATTTCATCAAATTGCCTATTTTCTCATCCGTGTGTGTATACCAGAATCATCATGTTGTCTTTTTCTGACTGAAATTCTAAAAGATATGAGAAGGAGTTATTACGGCACCCTCAGATATTTAGGAGGGCCTAACTACAATTGAAGACATCTCTGTCTGTGTGTGTCTGTGTGTGCAACGCGATTACGAGACAAATGTTCATTATACATTTATGTATCGAGTATTTCTGTAAATGCTTTTAGTAATTGCTGTGTCACCATATATATAAACATTACAGTGAATCAATTTTTGACGTATTTAATTTAATAGTTCCTTCCTGTGATATTGTAGAATAATCATCTTGTATTTTACATGTTCTCGCCGATGTGTGAGAGACGTCTCGTCGTTGGGTTGTACCTTTACGGGAGCGAACATTCTGTGGAGGGAAAGACGACAAAATTCATTATTTTCAATTGGAAATATGGGTTCGTTTTATTCCCGTTGGTGGTCACTTCACTGAATGACTAACAGTGATGGTAGTAGTTCAAAATCAAGGCGTCTGGTTGGATGGAAAGACGACAAAATTCATTATTTTCAATTGGAAATATGGGTTCGTTTTATTCCCGTTGGTGGTCACTTCACTGAATGACTAACAGTGATGGTAGTAGTTCAAAATCATGGCGTCTGGTTTCCTCCTATTACTCCCCCCCCTTCCTTCACCTTGACGGGTGAAAGGGAAGCTCATCGCTTCTTGGCCCGCTGCTACTGTCTGTCCGACCCTAACTGCCCCTAAACTCCGGCCGATTTGAAATCGACGTCCTAAAAATCCCGGCGAAGCTGATTGGTTGGACGTATTCCTTTTGTTCTGACTTCGTCGGCCGTTTGACCTATTTTCTAACCCTGGGAATATGATACGGCGTTCCGGTCACGTACCGATATATCTCCCAAAAAACGTGGGAACACACACAACCAGAGTGTATTTCATTACAATATCAGCGATTACATAAACAACTGGCACAGGATCAAGATACGAAATTCCGTAGAACTACATTCATTTTCCTTTACTTGAGCCCCTAACTACAATTGAAGAAATATTTATCTGTGTGTGTCCGTGTGTGCATCGCGACTACTCGACAACTGCCAGTATACGGAGTTGACAATAGCCAGATATATTAGTCACCACGCAAGGCAGTGAAGTGTTTGAAGTTGTTTGGATCAGCGTTCTCTAGGAATCTAATAAAAAATAAAATAAAATTTACAGATTATACATCTTTCTTCATGGTGTCTATTAATTATCTCCCTTGACTTTGCTCTTTAGAATTATCTAAATTTAGATATCAAATATCTAAATAGGCAACACTGAAGAGAAATAACCGAAATGCTTCGAAGCCAGAGTTTTGTACGACGGATTTATGGCAGGGCTGATCCACCCTTCATAAAGCCAGGTTCCTTTCAAACATGCATCTTTGGAACAGGCACTGCCCTAATTATGATCGATGTGCCGTTATAACGGGTGCATTTTATACGAAGTGTATTATTAATGAGAAAGCAAAAAATACAGACAAAATGACTTTCACTTTAGGCGGCATTATTTTACGGGTTTACTAATCTTTTTTTTAAAATAATGCACTGACATGTTCATGTGCTGTTGCTGCAAACTAATCCCCGAGAACTTTAAAAACGTGCCGTTTGAACGCGTGTAACATTAAATAGTGTCGTTAGAACGAATGTCGTTACTGAAAGCAAGCAGTGATTGCTTTTCGTTTTTGTTTGTTATTGCACCACGAATATAAAATGGCGGCTTGTTTTATCTCTCGTCTGGTGAAGGTAATGATTTAGAATGTTATCTTTTGTGCGAGTGTTGTCCATTTGTTTCGGCCGCTACTGCGCAGAAGGCTCACTAACTATATATATATATATTTTATTTTGTTTTTTTTCTTATCTACACAGCTAAGCCCACCAGAGCAGCCACCAAATAACACCCCAACGCCACCCACTCCAAAACCCACACATTCACCCCGCCCAGAACAGTCACTCCCCCCTTAACAGACCAGCGCTTTTTGGCATATAATACACAAAACACA
>VCCN01005145.1:26148-38874 GCA_006491835.1 Architeuthis dux | reverse complement strand
TGCATTTGGTAAAAATATCTACCCGTGTTTCTGCGGAGTCCGGTTGATTTCTTCCCCATCGATTGCTTACTTTAAGACTTAATAGTTCACTGCTTCAAAGCTGTTAATCGTGTAAATAAATGTTTACGTCTAATAAATTTCGTTTTACGTTTTATTAACAAGTTACTGAACTCGTTTAAGTGGAAAACTCCATCGTTTCAAATGGTGGGTTGGGGATATTTTTTTCAACAAAGTTGTTACCTTTAAGTTGGACAGACCACTGTTACGGACTGAGAAACATACAGAAAAAGTCACACTGTCCATTATATAGATAGATTTATACCATATTTGTCTAGCAGACTTTACAGTACATTTATACCCCAGTTAGCGCTCTAGAGGCGTTCCTAAAACTGCAGCTCTAAACGAAACCGCCCTATATGGGGTCATTATGACATAGCATGAATAGAGATTGTACAGGCAATCATTTTAAAATATTTGATGGTGAGCCTCAACAACATGGAATTGATTAGAGCTGTTATTTTTCATCTGGCAACTATATCCGGGTCGGGTGGGTGTTGATATATCAGTGGGTGTTGATATATATGGCTACATGACAAATTATTGTCTATGTACATTCTCATACACATGGCACATTAACCAAATTGTCCAATATACACTCATTTCGGAGACTATGCAGGGTGCTGGCTTTTATCACTATTTATTTCGAAGTTACGGCCAAATCACATTGGACACACCGGTCTTCGTACAATCCCCGAAGCAACGTTCAGCCTGGTCAGAACCTAAATGGGTGAATGTCCGGGAAATCCAGGTGCTGTAAGTAGCTGGGGCACATGTAGTGAGCCTCCCGTGGTGATCACGTTAATTCTCCTAAGGAGGAGACCGATACCTACACTACGCACAATAACGCAAAGTAAAGACCCCTCTCTCCTAGCCCCCTCCCACCATTATCCCTCTGACTGACCTGAATTCATTATTTTCGGAAATTTATCATTAATAATTTATTACGAAAAGTATTTGAAAAAGAGTGCTATAGAAAACCATCGCTAAACGGGGTATTGTTAAGCAGGGTATTATTACTGTATTAATTCCTGTTCAAAGGGAAAATTCAAGACGAAATTAACGATCAACGTTAAATGGATGCAATATATAAATAGATTAATGTTTCAAAGACTTTTATTTATGCCAACATCAACAACCTTTACACAAGTATTAAATTGCAACAGAGTAATGCTATTACTGTTATCAATATAAAAAGAGCGCTATATCGAATCAGCGCTAAGCGGAGTAGGACGCAGTAATGTGTTGCTAACCAGCTCGTTAACCAAGTAATTTTCATATTTTCAAGGAATCAGCGTTAAACGGGGTAGGACTAAGCGTGGGAGCGCTAAGCGGAGTAATCCGGTATTTGAAGCAGTAATGTATTGCTAACCAATCAGGGCAGACTAAAACAACGGACATATATTTTCAAGAAATCAGCGCTAAGCGGGGTAAGAAGTGGGGGGAACGCTAAGCGGGGTACACCTGTATTTGATGCAGTAAAGTGTTGCTAAGCAACTCGCTAACCAATCAGGGTAGGTTAAAGAACGGACACATTTTCAAGGAATCAGAGCTAAACGGGGTAGCACTATGTGGGAGGGGACGTTAATCGGGGTATTCCTGTATTTGACGCAGTAATGCGTTGCTAACCAGCTCGCTAACCAATCAGGGTAGGTTAAATAAACAGACACATTTTCAAGAAATCAGCGCTAAGTGGGGTAGTTTAGCGGTGTAGCGCTAAGCGGGGTAATCTAAGCGGGGTATTCCTGTATTAACGCAGTAATGTATTTCTAACCAACTCGCTAACCAATCAGAGAAAGTTAAAACACGAACAGATTTTCAAGAAATCAGCGCTAAGCGGGGTAGAGCTAAGTGGGAGGAGCACTAAGCGGGGTATTCTTGTATTGACGTAGTAATGTATTTCTAACCAACTCGCTAACCAATCAGAGCAGATTAAAAGAACGGACACGTTTTCAATGAATCAGCGCTAAGCGGGGTAGGTTAAGAGGGGTACGTTAAGCGGGGTGAGCGCTAAGCGGGTTATTCCTGCATTGACGCAGTAATGTGTTGCTAACCAACTCGCTAACCAATCAGAGCAAGTTAAAGAAAACGACCTCATTGCTGAAGGAATCCAATATCCATCCCCATTCTGTGGCGAGGATTCGGTGTTGCAAGCATTGGCCGTTCACATAGAACAGTTCAGGTTATCGAATGTGTATCTTTCCATACATATCTATCGATTTTTTGTCATGCTCGCCACCATCTCAAATCATTGAAATATTCTTCAAATTTATTTTTACCCAAAAACCTTTGTCTACAAAGTGAGTTAATTTTGAATTCAATTGTAGAAAAAAAAGCGAGAGAACAATAGGAATAGGAGATAGGAAGAAAACAAAGAGAGCAAGAGACCAAGAAAAAGAAAGGGAGACTGTATAAAAGAGAGTAAGGGAGACAGATAAAGAGTGAAAAGGGGGACAGGAAAAGAGAGAGAAAGGGAGACGGGGAAAGGGAGACAGAGAAAGAGAGAGAAAGGGAAACGGCGAGAGACAGAAAGAGAGAAAGGGAGACGGGAGAAGTGAGAGAAGGGAGACAGATAAAGAGAGAAACAGGGAGACAGATAAAGAGAAAAAAGGGGAGACAGAGATAAGTGCGTGACGGAAAAGAAGAAGGAAACGAAATATATATATATATATATATGACTAGAATGAAAGATATTATACAACTAATTAAGCAGCAAAAATGGAGATGGGCTGGCCACCTAGCAAGAAGAGATGACAATAGATGGGGGTAAAGACTAACCGATTGGTGCCCATGGGACAGAAAAAGACCAAATACAAGATGGAGGGGCGAGATAGAAAAGTTTACCGGTAAGACTTGGCAGAGGTTCGCACAAGATAGGTCGTCATGGAAGGAGATGCGAAAGGCCTTTGTCCAGCAGTGGACTTATAACGGCTGGTGCTGCTGCTGATGATGATGATGATATAAAGAGAGTAAGAATCATTTAAGAGAAAATCCTTTACCGTTTATACATCCTGTAATTCAGTGCAGGTTCGTTGGGGAACCACAAATGATTTCACATTGGGTGTGTCAATGGCGAGATAGCCTTATAAAACCAATCCCTCTTCGGGTTGGTCTTGGAATTGGAGTTGTCTGTCTCCTGGACTGGTTGCCAATCATGGTTAGAGAACCCAGTCTGCCCTGCTATTTTACCCATAGCTGGCGGAAAAGGAGATGGGTTCATGCCTTTGCCAAGGTCATTAGTGAGTAGTGAACGTAAACAGCCTCGAACGCAGTTTGAACTCGGCTCGCCAATTCCATTCTCCGTGTGGTCACACCGCACGTCCATGAATAATGGAGAAAATCACAAGAAAAAGAAAAGACGTACAGCAATCTCTTGCAGAGTGCGGTTTTCATTAGTGCGGGTTTTGATGTAGCACAGTTACGGTATTGCTATACACATTTATGTAACTAAGTATAAGCTGAACAAAAAAATACATTAAGTTATACTAAGACCTTGAGCAGTGCGGTTTTGAACAGTATGGAAAGTTTTGGAACAATTTAACCGCACTATTCAAAGTATACCTGTAGGTGAAAGACATAGGAAAATCAATTTCAAAGAAAGAAAATGAGTTTTATACGCGAAAGGCAGACAGAAAAGTGTGAAGAAAGAGGAAATAGAAAGACAGTAATGAAGAGAAGAGAGAGAAAAAAAGAGGAAATAGGTCTGGTTAGTCACTCAATAGAAACCATTACATGATCAACGTCTTTTGGGAGCATGCCGTGTTGGGGGTGATCGATTAAAGATTGAAAAAAGAAGTGATCAACGAATAAGTTATTTCTATCGCTTTTTGTTTGGGCAGTGATCATTAAGAAAAAATGTCTGAATTTTCAAAAAAAACGAGCGTGAATGCTGCAGGACACAAAATAAGGGCCCGATTTAGCAGAAACTTACATTGCAAATTAACACCCCCCCCCCCCCCACACACACACACACTAAAAACCTATTTTAGGAGGGATTTTCAAAACACAAAAGAAAAACGTTTTGTTCTAGACAAAATAAGGAATAAATGTTAATTTGTCAGTCATCTAGCTCCATTGGTGCGGCCTGTACACGCAACACATAGATAGATATTCCGCCCACCAGCCAGCCAGATCCACTGAAAAATTAAAGAGACCTATGTTGACAGCTGTGGTGATAGTTTTGGTTGGTGGTTTCTGACACGGAAAAGAGAGAGAGACAGAGAGAGAGAGGGAGACAGAGAGAGGGGGAGACAGAGAGAGGGGGGAAGAGAGGTGAAAGACAAAAATTTTAGACAGAAGAGAGGGGGGATAGAGAAAAAGAGAGGAAAAGAGAGAAGGTGGAATAGGGAGAGAAAAGACAGAAAGAGAAACAGGAAAAGATACAGAGATAAAAAGAAAGAGAGTCACAGAAAAATACAACAAGAAAGAGAAACAAATAGAGACAAATAGAAAAGAAAGGAAGAAAGGGATAGTGAAACAGAAGAGACAGGGGGAAAAGAGAGAAAATCAGGGAAAAGAAAGACAGAAGAGAAAGAGAGAGAGAGACAGGGGGTGAGAGATGGAAAGCGAGAAGAGACAGAAAACAGAAAAAGAGAGATAAAGAAAAGAAGAGAAAAATACTGAAAACGAAGAAGAGGGAGTAAGAGATAAAGAGAAAAAATACACAAACTACGAAAAAAGAAAGAGAGAAAGGTGGAGAGAAAAGATATATATAGACACAACTAGAAATGAAAAACAGAAGAAAGAGAGAGAGAAAAAGAGAACTGAAGAAAACAAAAGAGAGAAAATACAAAAGTGAGAGGGGGAGATAAGGAAAGAAAGAAAAGAGAAAGAGAAGTGAAAGAAAAGTGAAACGTGAAAAAAATGCAGCAAAGAAAGACAGAAGAGAAAACTAGAGAAGAAGACAAAATACATAAAAGAGAGATTTAAGAGCTGAAGAGGAGAAGGGAATGATAGTGAAGAGTATGTTTGGAGTAAAAGAATATGGAAAAATAATACTATTGTGTCAATAGTTGAGAGAGTTCTGTACACAATGATCATAATGCTTCATGTTGAAAAAAATCTTTTTAAAAATTTGTCCGATGTTTACTTACACGTTTTCTATTTTCAGAAACTGATTTTCCATCCATTGTTCAATGATTTTCATCTTTTTATAGACAGTTGGTAATAATATAGAGCCAAGTGTAAAAAAGCGTGGCCTGAACACAAAAAACACTAGACACATAGAACAAGATCAATTAAGTATATTCACAGTATTACCAGCTTTTGTACAGACGGACAGGAGTCAATAACAAAAAAAAAATACAAAGCATTCAGAGAGCGCATACCTCTATCAATTTCTATATGGAAAAAAACATTAAAAATATAACTTCAAATGTACGAATATTGAGTTACTTTCCTTGAAATTTAAATTTAGCCTTTTTATTAACTGTTCGTTTTTAACCTATTTTCCTGCAGAATAATGAAAACATATCTCTCAATCGAGAATAAATTCCTAGATCCGCCCCAAAATTTAATCACCTTTTCCGTTGCCCATGGGTCACCATTTCAGATTTCTTCATTGAAATTCATTTAGAACTTTTGGAGATAACATGTGAACAAACAGGGGGACAGACAGGTGGACTGATTTTCCATCCATTGTTCATATTTTTTATAGACATTTGCTAATATTATAGAGTCAAGTGTACAAAAGCGTGGCCCGAACACACAAAAGCCCTTGACATATTACCAGCTTTTGTGGAGGCGGACAGAAACCAATCACAATAATTAAATTGTGTAACCGCTACCCGCTAATAAAATGATGTCACGTTTATAAAATACTTTAATAAGAGAGGGGCCAAAAGAAAGATGTGCCTGCTGGATATACCCGGCAGGTTGGATGAGTACTTTACTGAAGGAGTGGGGAAAAGAAAGGAAGCAGCTTGCTAAGCGAAGACGAAATGAAGGAGGAAGGAAAGTTGCCAAATCGGCCATTTTCCGGCTAGATTTGGCCGATTTCCCCCCAATTTAGCCAATAGAAATCTACGATAGCCGATTAATTCTGATAAGTTGAATAAGTAAATGTACAATTTTTATTAATAATTTTTAAAGAAAGTTTAAGCTATAAATAACAAACCATACTTGGCAACACTGGGTGTGATAGGAAGAACATTTTTTTATTATGTGTCACATTTTGAGGACAATAGAGTTAAGTATTAAATTAACGTTTTTTGTTATCGAGTTTAATATTGTTTAAACCAGAGGTAGGCACCCTACGGCCCGCAGGCTAAATCCGGCCTGTGATGAGATTTTGACCGACCCGCAAGCAAATGCTTACTTTTCATGTTTTAAAGATTCTTTGTGTCTTTTTAATAGATTCAAAAGATGCCTTGATTGAAATAAATTGTGATTAAATTGAGTTCTTTAATTAATAATTGGCATCGTTAGTTAGCCGCAAATGATTTATAGCATGCGTTATTCATTGATTTGAGGCAAATGGATGTATTAAAATGGATAATTCCGATATCTCAAGCTTTTTATGGCATCTATCTGGCCACTGTCCACTGATTGATGCGCGATCCGGTCCGCAGAGGCAAAACGGTTGACGAACCCTGGTTTAAACCATGGAATTTCCACGGGTTATTGCTAGTAATAATAAAAGTAACAATAAATGGTGGCCCAAAACAATCTATTTACTGTATATAGAAGTCGATCTCGTGTATAGGTCGACCCTTGATTTATGGTCACAAAATCATTAATTTACGTATGCTTTTTTAAAACGAAGCCCTTCTGATTATGTTTGAATTTCAACCTTATCAAAATAATTATTCATGTATAGGTCGACCCCCAATCTCTGCCTTGAAGTTTTATCTTCAAAACTCGATCTATACACAGGTATATACGGTATGTAATACAGGGCCGTAGACGCTGGGGAGGGGGCACGTGACTCCCCAATAATTTAGGACTAGGCATACGATCGGGATCCCTTTTCACTAACTAAACTATAGCCTTCGGTGCCTTTGAATGCTGAACAAGTTTTTATGTGGAAACATTCCAGTTGTGCACTTTGCAAGCCTGTTAGGGTGAGTAAAATCAAATCTTTTCGGAGAAAATGGAAATGTGCCCCCCAATCCAAAAATGACGGCACTGTAATATGCCATGTGTATGCATATATATTTTGTCTGTAACATTTGTCAAGGGAGATGTTTATTAAATGCTAATTATAGAGTAGTTTCCATTACTTATTTATTTAATGTTTTTGGCAAATGCGTAAATAGTCCGCGTTCATTCTGGTTGAACATTAAAATGCAGAGCAACATAATGCTTTCGATATTTTTTAAAGTACAATGCTATTGCAAAATTACTTAAACTAGGGCAGTGCCCGTTCCAAAGGTGCATCTTTGGAAGGGGTTGGACTTTATGGTGTGTGGAGCAGCCTGCCATAATTATCATAATTTTCCGTCCCTCGTACGAAACTACGGCTTTGAAGTATTTAGGTTACTTCTCTTCAATGTTGCTAATTTAGATACTTTATATCTAAATTTAGATCATTCTAAATAGCGGAAGTAAAGTGAGATAATTTATAGAAATCATGAAGAAAGATCTATTAATGTGTAATTTTGTATTTTTTTTCTATTTGATTTCTCGAGAACCGCTGATCAAAAAAACTTCAAACTCGACACTGCATTTCTTGTGTGCTGACTAATATATCTGGCGAATGTTAACTTTGTACAATGGCCAGTTGTCGAGTGTGTAACCGCTACCCTGTAAAAATGATTTCAGGTTTGTAAAGTTCTTTAATAAGAGAATGGGCATCATCATCAGCAGCCATTATAAGTCCACTACTGGTAAAAGGTCTTTTCTATCTCCTTCCGTGATTGCGCTAACCCCTGTCAAGTCCTATCGGCATACCTTTCTATCTCATCCCTACATCTTGTGTCTGGTCTTTTTCTATTGCCTTTACTGTCCCATGGTCACCAATCAGTTAACCTTTTTCTCCATCTGTTGCCGCTTAATTATTTTTTTAATATCCTTCACCCTGGTCATCCGTGTTGATATTTTTCTATCTCTTAGAGTTATCCTTAGCATTGCTCTTTACATAGCTCTCTGCGCGTTTGGTATAAATAGAGACATATAGAAAAACACCTTGCCAATATGCTTAAAACGTAAAGTTTACAAAGAATGCATAATACCAGCTATGACATACAGATACGAAACAATTTACATTTACAAGACACAGACGATTCCGTCCGCATATTAACAATCTGTTCTGAAACATCATTGGCCGGGTTAAAATGGTTTTGCTCGCAGTTGAACTTGTGTAAAAGACACGAGGGGTAGATAGTTCACTGAGAAGCGAAATACGTATTAGGTTGATAAATACGGCAATTTGTTTTTTGAATGGTAAGATGAACGATCATATAAACAACACAAAACGGTAAATATTTATTCAAAATATGATCCATTTGAAACAATAACCCTTTTACTACAATTCTCCAGTTCTATAAAAATATTTTAAGTATAGCGGTTACACATTCTGTAAAAACCTGAATTATGGCTTCACTATTATTGAAAAGTTTGAAATGCTCGAAAAGATGATAATCTGTAGGAGAAATGTCAAGTGAATCTGAAGGATTCTGTAAGACTTCATCTCCCATTTCTCTAAGCTATTCAGTAAAAGCACAGATTATGGCTTCCCTATTATTGAACAATTTATTGTGGATATGAAGTCCAGTATGCTTCAAAAGATGATAATCTGCAGTGGAAATGTCAGGTAAATATGGAGGATGCTGCAAGACTTCAGGTCACAATTCTCCAAGCTTAGACACAGTCAGTTGAGAGGTGTGGGGTCTGACACCATAATCGAATATTCCAGCAGGATCATGTAGGATACATTTTCCAACTTTCAAAATGTTTCTACTGCCTTGAAATGACGTGATATGGTCTCTGTTGAAGTCCCCAAATCCCCCAAAAGTTCTCGAACCATTGTCCGTGGGTCGTTGGACACTGCTATCGATAATTCTTCATAATTATTGATTGATTGTTTTGTTTAACGGCAAATCGACCCTTGGTGGGTCATTTAGTGCCGAATTCGGCTTCTTTTTGAATACACAATTTATGTAGACGAATTATTGTGGACAAATTATTGTAGGCAAATTAATGTAGGCACATTTTTGTAGACAGTTTGTTGTCAAGGTATGGAGATCGAATCTGTATTTTATATTTTTAGTATAGTTTCAAAGGTTATTTTTTTAACTAGTGTCTTGCGACTTTGGTGAAAGGTTATGTTTTTTTAATGGAGTCTTGCGACTTAGGTAAAAAAACAGGTGGCCCTTGTTTTGGGGCGGTGTCTTACCCCTCTGCAGGGTATACAGTCGGCGTATTCTAGGCCTCAGCCGACAGGGCCGTCTTCATAATTAGGAAAAGGTTTGGGCCTCCATATAAGTTTCTTAGTGACATTCATATTTCAAGACATGTACCTATTGAACCAACGCTGGACAGTTTGCACTGTAGTAGTGTAAACTCCAAATGCTTTGTTGACGGTATCAGCAGCTTGAGCAGCATCTTACAATAATTCCCCTAATGTCTGTCCGTCTATCATCGCAAAACTTAAGAACGGCCAGAGTTATGGCCACCACATTTTCTATGGCCACTAATGAGACTCTGGAGCAGGTCTTTAGCAAGTTAGTTTTAGAAAATCCCCCCACCCTGTTTTTAGTGGGGGTTCGATTTACGATGTATATTTATGCTAAATTTAGTAATATAGGAAATTTTGTATGTTGTGTCCGGCTGCGTTCACGCTCACCTAAACATTTCCTATCTTACTATAATTCGCCAAAAATCCGTATAACTCAGGAAGCACACAACATATCCTCATGGCATTTTCTGTGTGTTCTAATGGGACGCCGGAGCAGGTTTCTAACACATTAGTTTTTGACATTTTCACTTTTTAATTTTTGTTATCGTGGGTTCGATTTATGTAACGAAATACACCCAGATCGTGTTACCGGTAGCCGTTGGAACAGGCCAGATTTGAAATCTGTGTTAAATTGCGTACGTGACAAACTGGACAGATCAGGTTATCGGAAACCGTTGA
This sequence comes from Architeuthis dux, assembly GCA_006491835.1. Taxonomy (NCBI): domain Eukaryota; kingdom Metazoa; phylum Mollusca; class Cephalopoda; order Oegopsida; family Architeuthidae; genus Architeuthis; species Architeuthis dux. The sequence continues at coordinate 28,742 of VCCN01005145.1, read as the reverse complement.
AGGGTGCTAGATTTGAAAAGCGGAGGGATCGTATGACCAGTAGCAGTTATAAGGGGTTAGATTGAAACGGTTAGGAGCAGTTGGGGTTGCGAGCTGAAGCAGTTAGCAACAGGGTCGACCAGGAGGTCCGCTCCCCGCCAGGGAGGGGGGTGAGAGCCAGTTAGAAGTGGTGACCAGTTTGAGATTTGAATCCGGAGCGACAGGTCAGAGATGAAATGGCTTCTTCCACCCGGAAGCGTGAAAGAGGCAGGAACCCTTGATTTTCGTAGTAATAACTCTGAAAAGTGACCAACTCTTTTAGAAAACGAAAACGAAAACAGAATTTCCGTACCTCGATGAAATACGCAAACCGGCCCAAAAATGAACCGGTATATGCGGAAATAAAACCCCATATTTCAAATTGAAGACCGTTGAATTTTGTCGTCTTTTCTCTCCACGCACGTGGGAGAGTTTTCCTCCGAAATGAATTTGCCTCCACAGAGAGATCAGCTCCCGACAGCAGACCCGGACAGAGAATCATCATCGCAGCCCGCAGCCCCGGAAGAAATGATCGTCTCTCTTTCTCTGAATCATCTCTCATTCCCTCTCAATCATCATATCTTCTTTCTATATCTCTCGTTCTCCCTCTCTCAACATTACTTTCTCTCACGGCGACCAGAAGAAGAAGTACAGATCGCCATTATGCTACATTTAGAATGGGTTATCAAAGATTTACTATTACTTTAATTCACCAGATGTCTGTCCGTTCGACTGTGTTAGTATAACTCAAGGACGGCTAGAGCTGTAACCACCAAATCTTCTGTGGTTACTAATGGGACCCCGGGGCATGTTTTCTGTATATTAGTTTTTTAAAATTAAAATAAATATTAATAATGCTGAGTATCCGTTTTCACTTTTCACGATAATAATGATCTGATTTCCATGTATCTATCTATCTATCTATATAATACTAAAAGTCTGATTCCGTTCATCTGCAGGTGACATCTAAGTAGCCGAAATGCAGCATTGTAGCCAAAGGTATAGGGTTAAGGTACATCTGAAAAAACAGTTTTGATCACTCATTAGGGCCGTAGCCCCTATTTAGGCCTTCTGCAGAAACTGGTTGGAAACCCAGCTCGTAGGGCGGGTTTTCAACTAGTTATGTCCTAATTTGAAAATTAGTCTTTCTTGGGTAGGCACTATTGCTGGTGAGGGCCCTTTAATAATAAAAATATTATATCTCCATTTAAATTGGTTTTGCGAAAAAATGCAATTACATTAGTAAATTCTTCACTTTTAGCATTATTCTCTATTCTCTATGATGTAAAAAATTGTTTGTTTCAAATCAATATTATGACTTTCAACTCCACTCTTACCACGAATCTTCAAACAATAGAAATTTCTACACAAAAACTTAACCATATTGGTTAATATATTTTTTATCGATCGATTTTCAGCATTGGACGTAGAAAACAAACTGGATTGGACCAGTATAATGAAGTTGTAATTAGTTATTTTTCTGAAATATTTTGAACAGAAAATCCTTTGTTCACTAGAATCAACGAGTAGTGTCTGTAGGTGAAATACATAAGTATTAGACGACTTTCAGTCTTGATCGAAATCACTATTCAAGCAAATTAGGCCGGGGGCCAGCAGTGCCTACCGTGCAAACCCCCACCCATGATTCTACATTTAGGGTACCAAGATGTCCCTTAGAAAAAAAGATGTTCTCAAGAAAAAAAAGTTGGGAAGAACTACCTCATTTGCATAAAACAAAATGGACGCCAGCACACACCAAAAAATACAGAATGTCATATCTCGTCTCCTAGTTGACATATCTGAGTACTTTAAAAGGCTAAATCATGGTTTTCAGACATGAGGAATTCAAGAATACACTTTATTTTACCATAAATTTATAGGTATTTCAGGATTTTACAAGGAAATTTCAAGTATACTTTATAGGCAAAATTGCGGATTTAATTAATGAAGGAGATATATACGACCTTGGTGTCTTGCTGCTAAGCGCGCCACCTCGGTGAACCATGGCACACAAACCCTTGTTTTAAAGGGTGGGATTGTTGCACTTCAGGTTAAAACTCCATTGCGCAGACCTTAGGGCTATTCACGTTCAAGCCCCACCGACCTATGACCTGGTAGGCGACCAAAGTCAACACAAATACAAATAGACTATATCACCAAATATCTTTCATTTACCCATTTTGTTTCTTCTGATGATGACCGTAGATCGAAACATGTTAGGAATATAAAAATGAAATAAAATCATTTTTACACTTACTCCTTACTGTGCGTCTTCCATATGTTCGCCCCTATATATATATATGAATGACTTGGCTCCGCGAACGGAGATTGGGAACGTTTTTCCACGTATTTCTACGTAGAGAAAGATAGAGAGAGATAGAGATATAGAGAGATGTACGAATAGATTTAAAACAAACCTAGATCATTATATATGGTGCCAAATACTACAATAACTGTTAATTCAATGGTTAAGAGCAGGACCGCATATAGGTTGCTCTCAGGGTGGACGCGGGTTTTATCCCCGCACAGCGTTCCTTTATTTATTTATACGATCTAGGCCGACCGTTTATCAATCG
>VCCN01005143.1:323901-338699 GCA_006491835.1 Architeuthis dux | reverse complement strand
AGGAGACCTATGAGAACGAATCTTTTCCTGCCAACATCTGGTCAACTTCTTCAAGCACCAGCTATTGCACACCATTCCACATAATTGAAATGTATTGGGAACTTTTGGAGATATCAGGTAGACAGACAGAGAACTTTTGGAGATATTGTGTTGTGAGGACAGATAGCTACGATATAGGAGAGGTAACTGTGCATGGATACATTCAAAAATGTAACCACCTCTTCCGTAGGCCATTGTCGACCCTTCCACAAAATGTCATTAAAATTCATTGAGATCTTTTGAAGATACAGTGTGGACTGACAGACGGAAAGATGAATGGAAGGACGGAAAGACACAGTAATACTTTGTTGGAAGAGATAAATAATGAGAATACTTTATTTCAGAACTTACAAGCAAAAAAGGTAATATTGAAATGGTTCTTCGGACGATTGAACACCTTCTTCTTATGTGTGTTCTAAACACGACGTTTCAGCCGATCCATTCTTCGGCCTTCTTCAGCTGTAAAATCCGTGTGTGATGGGTTAAACAGAAATTATGTTTAAAGGAGGGTTAATTTCTGTTTAACCCATCACACTCGGATTTTACATTTTATTTGAGTGTGGAATAAAAATAAACAATTTAACAAACAATATTATAATGTATCTATACCCGAATGGTTTTCTTTCATGAATTCTCTTATTTCTTTCATGAATTTGCCTATTTGTTTTATTTTTAATTAATGAATATTTGTGTTTCTCATACATACGCGCGCACACACACACACACACACACACACACACACACACACTTAAACACACACACGCACACATGTAGAATAAAACCGTATAACCTGATAAAGGTTGTACCAAAACCTTATAAAACTTTCGTGTAAAAAACACAAATATTCATTAATTAAATTATGTTTTGATGGGCACGTTTCCTCCCTCCCTCCATGTGATGGGCACTTTTCCGTTTGGTACTCTTCCTGATTGGTACTGAAACACCTCCTACTTTTTGTTGGACCAAGAGTTTTGATTTTATTTTTAAAAAGAAAGATTTATTTATTGCGATTTAAAAAAATAAAAATAAAGGACAAAAAACTTCTGTTGCTTTTTTAACCGGTGGGCGGATCGCGGCCGTATATGCACCGATCTGGAAGTAGTCTTATTTCGGGTTTATCGGAGTATAAAAACTCACCAAAGCCTATCTAAAGTTACTAAAATAGAAGAGAATATCTTTGAAAGGGTGCAATTTTAATCATAAAGCACAAATAAGACTCACATATCGGTACATTATGATTGTGTTTTCAATTCATAAATAAGCCTTCGTAATTAGCAGAATTAATATTTAGCTTTTTAGGGCGGAACATTGCGATACGACACGAGACAATGAGACATCAAAGGAATCTAAAAATAAAGTTTTTAAAAAAGTGACCCCAAAAGATTGATGTACCATTAAAAACGAGGAGGGGATTTTACATTACTAATTTTAATTTAGTAATTAAATCCCCCTCGTTCGTAATCTTTTGGGTCTCGCTTCTAAAGAAACGAATATTCACGATCAGTGGTGCGTGCCATTTTTAACTCTTGTAGCCCTGACAGGCCGATATATCAGACACGATAACGTTGCCAAAAACACCACACAGGCGATATATCTGCCTAAAAACATTGTTTTCAATTCAATTTCACGGAACATAACGATAGAAGAAGGTGAGTATCTCCTCACTTAATGCCGAGAAAGTAAATCTTAAGAACCAGAAATAAACTATGAAATTAAAGAGACAGCATTGGTTTTAAAAGAATGGCAGCAGTTAAAAGGTTAAATAGTCATAAAAGAAATGTAAAAATTACGGGACAATGACGTGCATGCACGAACACTACAAGACTAGGAGAATCAAATTCTTTGTAATACACATTCTATAATTCATAAGGTGCTCGAAAATCGCATAAAATTCATCTCACCTTCATTGATATTACAGACGCCATCTTAGCAACCTCTAGTTGATAGTCAGCATTCGGCAAAATCCGGTGCTCTCTAGTGGTGTCTCAGACTCTGCTAGTCGGAGCAAGGATGGTGGTGTGGAACACGTGGAAGAAGGAGACCTATGGGAACGAATCTTTTCCTGCCAACATCTGGTAAACTTCTTCAAGCACCAGCTGGAGGTGAAGATCAGATGTGACAGAAAAGGATTGTATTTCTATATAATGAGTAGTGGTCCCTGTGTTGATGATATTTGACACTAGATGCATCATAATCTTTATATAATGAGTAGCGGTCCTTGTCTTGATGACCATGGTGCATCTATTGTCAAATGTCATCAAGATAGGGACCACTACTCATTATATAAAAATTGTATGAGTAGTGGTCCCTGTCTTGATGATATTTGACACTAGATGCACAAGAATTGTTATATAATGAGTAGTGGTCCGTGTCTTGATGATATTTGACACTAGATGCACCAGAATTCTTTTATCAACTGAAAAGACCAGAGGCTGTCTTTTTTTTACAATCTTTAAAAATTTGAGATTTTTAAACTCCCATATTCAGGCTCAACTCAAAAATGTAATCGCCTCTTCCGTAGGCCATTGCCGACCTTCCACAAAATGTCATTGAGAACTTTTGAAAATACAGTGTGGACAGACAGACAGACGGAAAGATGAACGGAAGGACGGAAAGACACAGTAATACTTTGTTGGAAGAGGTAAATAATGAGAATACTTTATTTCAGAACTTACAACTTTTTTCAAGATAGATGTCCCAATGAAATGGTGTACCATAGCATCTCTCTGTCTCCGCTGCACATGCTGTGCACTTAGTGAGTGCCTTCCGTGGGCCATCTCCGCTGCCTCGCCTTTTCTCTGATCGTTTTCCGCGGAGACGCTGACGCATGGGAAATCCATGGCGCCTGTTGCGTAACGCGTGTTACTCATTGGAGGGAACAGATAACCTGCATGGCTGTTGGGTGCATCGTACATCAAAGAATGGAAGAGTCAAAACGCCGATTTGACAATGAGCAGAAATCTTAATTTAACACAACATCGTAGCTACACTTGTTTTGCGTTGCGGAGGAAGCGAGAGGAGACTACTGCTAGAATTGTCACTCACGGACGCCGAGTGTGTGTGTGTGAGAGAGAGAGAGAGAGAGAGAGAGAGAGAGAGAGAGAGAGAGCATCATCGCGCCCGCCGCCGGCCCTAAGGTCTGCCCTAACGGATTCTACTCCACTGCTACTCCTACTATTTTCCCCGTGTTTTTTATAATCTCTGAGTGACATTTTTAGCCACGCCAGGGTCTAGCCTGACGGATTCCACTCTACTGCTCATTCTACTATTTTCCCCGTGTTTTTATAATCTCTGTGTGACTTTTTTTAGGCACGTCTACTTTTTGGAACCATGTTTTCGCACATGTGTTTTTAATAACTGTAAGATGGTATCTCTTGAAGTGGTCATCTCCGGAAATTGCTATTCGATTTCTAACGACCAGCTAACATTCCATTTTGGCAAAAGCTGGCGCCCAATTCTTCACCTTTGACCCTAGCTGTCTGGGGAACGAGGCCCTTTTTTTCCTCGACCGTGAGAACCTTTTCAACTGGTATTTTTAGTTACATCGCTTCTCGCTGACCATTACGTAACAATGGTACAATTCAAACATTAATCTAAGTGTATTTCAATGCAAGTACTTTGGTTATTTATTCAGCTTAGCTTAGTCTGGCACAAGGCCACAATTATGGTGAACCAAATGAGGATCAAATTCACCACACTATAAAATTGTCTTTAAGACAAACTAGGTAACCATTGCACTACAGTGATCCCGAGAGCAATACGGTCTGGAACATTAGCTCCTGGTAGCCCCCCGCCCCCGGTGGTAAGGCTGAAAGTGAGGGTCCTGACAAAATCTGTTCCAGATTTCAATGACATATCAGAAAGAAGAGGTGGAGACACCAAATGACTGTGAATTTTCATATTTACTAAGCTTAGCTTAGTACAGTACAAAGCCAATTTGATTGTGAAATGGGGGTAGGAAGATTGTGCTATGCAAATCTTCCAATTGGTGAGGGCCTGCCTGCTTTGAAAATCAGCATTTGAAATCCTGTACCCCCTTTTTTTTACCTAGGCACGAAAACCGACCACCGACACAAGACAGGACACACAATTTTCATTTATTCTATTTAAGACATGATTGCATTAAAAAAATCAAAAACTTAAACCTATATCGAGATTCTTCAAGATTAGGATACGATGAGGCCACCTTACATTTTTTTATACGCCGTGCGGACGATGTGGGAAACTAAGTCTGTTTCGTTTCAAAGTTCATTGCATTTGCAGTCAGTGTTGCCAACTCAAAAAATATTTTCGCGCTAGTTTGACTGCTAAAAAGCGCTAATAAAGCGCTAATAAAGCGCTAATAAAGCGCTAATAAAGCGCTAATAAAGCGCTAATAAAGCGCTAATAAAGCGCTAAATAAACATTTAGCGCTTTTTTAGCGCTGGTACTAATAATACAAATTTGGTACTAATAATACAAAGCTGGTACTAATAATACAAATCTGGTACTAATAATACAAATCCCCCCGGGCTTTTCTAACCCTGCAGCTTTTCTATGATGACGGCTATGGATGTGGATAAAATAGCCGGAAATGGCCAAAAACCACCAAAAAGACGATAAAAACGGTCAAAAATAGCCGGAAAATGGCCAAAATGTTTTAGGCGCAAACGCGCTAGTTTAGCGCTTCTTGCACTGCCAAAACAAGAAACGCGCTAAACTGTTTGCAGTGTAACCACGTTTTACGACATACATTTTAATTGGTCTATAAAGTCTTTAGAAGACAAATTATCTATTATCTAACTATAAAACACTGTTTAAGTGAATGGATATGTTTATATTAAACTTATTTGTTGTTATCGTGCTCACTTAGACTACAGATCCGTTTACGGCATAGACTGAATGAAAAACGTTATACATACTCACCACGTGACTTTTTGGCTGCGTGTGTTTATATCAGCGACCAAATTGTGAGTCTGGTACGAAGAATACAAATCCCCCCGGGGTTTTCTAACCCTGCAGCTTTTCTATGATGACGGCTATGGATGTGGATAACGTAAGCGTGGATACGAAGATCCGAAATTTTTTAAAGGAGGTTCGTTTGTCTCTCGATGGGGACAAACCGGCGCTTGTACACTCGGCCCTTGACAGTGTTGTCATTTTAATAATGGGATCATCATCAACTTCTTCCGAACCTTCAGAACCAGATGAACAACAGCCTGGGGGTAACAGCACGACGACGACGACGAGGAAGCCCCCTCCTCTTTCCGATGAAGAAGGGGGTTGGGCCCTTGTTTTCCAGTATTTCCCCACAACAATGGATCGGCGAATGGCCAGCGAATGTTTCCTTTGCAATCATTATTCGAGGTTTGCCGATTTGTTATTGGACAAACTGACCCTCGACTGGGTTAATAAACTAAACAAAAATAAAGTCCACATTTCCCTATTATCGATCTTTCTCCATGGAAACCATGCCGAATCGTTTTTGGTACTTTTACGACGTATCAGTACTTCGAGGTGAGTTCGTTTGAAAAGTGGTTTCTTTTTAGTTTTTATTTATCCAAAAACGTCAATCTCAGTGTTGACAATTAATTGCTTTGGCAGTGCAGAAAGCGCTAAATTAGCGCGTTTGCGCCTAAAACATTTTGGCTATTTTCGACCATTTTTAGCGTCTTTTTGGTGGTTTTTAGCCATTTTGGGCTATTTAAAAATATTTGTCGCCTTTTGGCAGTCAAACTAGCGAGGAAATATTTTTTTAAGTTGGCAACACTGGTCACTCTGTCTGGACCTGCACCAGAGAGTGGCCTCCCTAACACTTTTCCCACCTCCATTTCTTCCCATGTACCAAGGAAACCTAAAATCTCACTCTATTACAGTTTGGAGTTTTTAAAAAAAACCCAAAACAACTGTAAACTTATGGATCAAAGTAAACATCTCTATGAAACTCGGTAATTACACGTGGGTTTGTTTGTTTCTCATTGGTCTTCCTGGAACACAGATAAATTTTGGACATCATGGAGTTAAGCCATGTTTTCAAAAACATCTAGAATCTAGATTGGTGGCATACTGACATAGAAATATCACAGAAAAATATCTGGTACAAATAAAAAAATCAGAACTAACCCTGACGGCAATTTAGAAATACATTGAACATTTAAAAATCAGAATTTGTTTCGTTTCCTCCGTGCATTTTCGTACTAAATGTATATTAAAAACCTTTCAAGTTTCAATTCAGAAATTGTGTTATTCGTGCCTTTTCGTAAACTTAAAATAAACACAATAACATTAAAAACCTTTAAATTCAGAAATAATCTCAACTACGGTGAGTAAACATTGTGTTATTCAAATCAATGCTTGTGTCACGGACAGCAAATCACCCTAGATTCTAGATGTTGTTTTCTGATATTTAATTTGGGACGCTAAACTTCCTTAGTTGCTAGATATTTCTAGACGTTTTTGAAAATATGGCTTAACTTCATGATGTCCGAATTTTCAGGCAGAATTAGAACATGTGAAAAAAGTATACAATTTGTATACAAGCACCAGCACACATCATCATAATCATATTTACACAATATCTAGGGCCCTAAACCTTTGCGGACACGGTGGTGTAATAAACATCATAATTCTTCTTAAAATCATTTACATCTGTTGATAGCACTACATATTCCGGTAATCTATTCCAAACTCCCACCATCCGCTCTATTGACATTACTAAAAAAGAATTTTCTGATATTTGCTTCTACCGTGCATGTGTGGCCTCTCAGTCCCTTGTACTCACTTCTAGTAAAAAATAATCAGGGTTTACTACTTCTAAACCACACATAATCTTAAATATTTCTATTAAGTCTCCCCAATCAATCCTATTTTCTAACGATGTTAATCCTAACACTTTTAGCCTATCCTCATAAGTCATACTTTTTAATTCCAGTACTTAGTTGCACGTCTCTGGACTTTTTCTAAAAGATGTTTATCTCTCTACAAGTACCGTGACCAGGCCTGTGCACAGTACTCAAGGTGTGGACGGACACAAATCTTATATAGTATAAGGAACGAGTCCTTGTCTATATATGAAAAGGTATGCTTAATCAGTCCTAGCACCCTGTTTGCCTTAGCAGCAGCATTGGCAATATACTTGGAAAATGATAGTTTATCAGTTACTATGATACCAAGATCCTTTTCATCATTAACTATATCTAGTATATTTCCCCTCATACAGTAATCGTAACATGGATTTCTATTTCCTATGTGTAACACCTTACATTTATCTTCATTAAAACCTAATAACCATTCTCTTGACCATAGCATTAATTTATCTAGGTCCTCCTGTACTCTTACTTGGTCAACTGCCGACAAGACTGGGTGGTACAATTTGGTATCATCTGCAAAGATTTTACATTTTATAGATATTGTATCTGGTAGATCATTAATAAATACTAAAAATAATACTGGTCCAAGCACTGACCCCTGTGGCACACCACTACTGATACACCTCCACTCAGATTTAGAACCATTCACTGTCTGTTTCCTACCGCAGTTGTTAAACATTAGTAAATACGTTGTTTGCAAATATTTCTTTTAAAAGAGACGATTTTTTTTTGCCTTTTTTATCAGAAACAGAAAGGTTTGTAGTCATTTTGACAAATTTGATTATTTTTCAAACTGAATTCTGCTTTTTTCCACAATATTTAGAAAAATCTGCCATTTTTGTCAAACTCTAGTCCAAGTTTAACCCCCCCTCCCCCACCCACAACAAAAACAAAAACAATACTCACCTAATTCAGGGGAGTTAACACTTCACTGTTTGTCTATCCTTTCATGTTATACCAAACCGATATATAAAATTAAAATTTATCCACCGTGATTTGAAATCTCTTACCAACTGAGCCAAACCGACAAGTCTTTACAGTCTTACACATATCTACGAAAATTTATATTACAAATACACAAGGGCTTATTGCATTCTAATAAATAAATTTATACTAAAATATATATATTTTTATAATTGTTCATTTGATATATTTATACCAGTGGTTCTTAAGCTTTTTACCACCATCCCCCTTCTAATAGTTGGACTTTGCTCCCCACCCCCACATCTTCAACCAAATGATGACAAATCCCTTGTGAATTAAAAGGACAGTTAATATTATTAATATATTAAATAGGTTTTGTATACTTTGTTCAATAAAAAGACAAAAACACAGTTTTTTCTTTTAATTCACAAGGGATGTGTCATTTGTTTGTGGGGTGGGGAGCATTAATACTTGAAATTGCTTCTTAGCTACCAGATCATCAATGCATCGTCAAATGCTGAGGAGTTGAACTTTAACTCAAGAAAAACCTCTTGCACTTTGTATGAAATATCTACTTCACACTGAAATGGGTTCCTGATGAATTTCCAGGCTTCACGCTTTTCATCTATATCCAGAAAGTATCTAATGAATTCTGCTTTCAATTCAGTCAGATGAATAATAATTTGTTCCTTTAACTCAGAATCCAGTAACTGTGAATGAGAGTTAACCAATCCAAATTAGCAGAACTGTCTGTATTTCCATTCTAAATTCAACATTTCCAGAGGTCAAGTTTGGCCATGAAGGCTATATCTGCTGTTCTTTTGTTTCTCCTTCATGTTCCCTTGTTTCTCCTTCATGTTCCCTTTTATTTTTTGATGAAGGCAAAAACAATAATGACATTTATGGCTAAAACTTTTTAACATACACACACATGAACATTCATCAACATTGGTATCTCATCACACACAAATACTTCCACAGTTTGATGTACCAACTCCACAGCCACTGTTGACAATTTTGAACAGATATGGGGAGATAAGCAGTGAATAATACAACAATGAAAGATTTTTTAAAAACGAACAGTCATTAATGCTCTCAACAATTTGAAAGTAGAGATGGTTTGTCAATACAGTAATATCTCGGTTAGCACTTTGATTTGTTCCTAAAAAATGCAGCGCTCAATGAAACAGTATTATACAGGGTCATTATCACATAGCATAAATAGAGATTGTGCCAGTAATCATTTTAAAATATATGATGTTATTGTTGAGTCTCAACAAGATGGAATGGATTAGTGCTGGCAGCTACATTCCAGAGCTGGTGAAAATTTATGTTACAAATACACAAGGGCTTATTTCATTCTAATAAATACATTTATACTAAGATATATATATTGTTATAATTGTTCTAGGTGTCTATGTATATCATTACTACCTGATAAATCATTGTGCATGTGTACATGTTTATTCTCATACACATGGCATATTAACCAGAGTGTACAGTATACAATTATTTCCGAGACTGTCCTTGATGCTGTCTTTTATCATTTTTTTATTTCGGAAATTTAACATTACTAAATTGATTACAAAAAATATTTGAAATAGAGCCTATAGCGAATCAGTGCTAATTGGAGTTGGCTAAACAGGGTATTATTGTACTTGGAAAATCACTAGATGTCAATTGCTACATGATAAATGTTGTGTATGTATTTATTCTCATGTACATAACAAAGCGTACAGTATGCAGTTATTCCAGAGACCACCCATAACACTGTCTTTTATCATTATCTATTTGGGAAATTTAACATTACTGAATTTATTACGAAAAGTATTTGAAAAAGAGCGCTATAGTGAATCAGTGCAAAACGGGGTACTACTGTATGAGGATATTGAACACTTAATTTTTCTGTTTTAGTCTTGGTTACCGAGTGAACAAATGTGTATCACTGTTGGAGCAGTTGCTGAAAGAACACCGACTAGTTGATATAATCTGGAAAGAATGTATTGTAGATCCAAAGAAGCAGAGACTTGAAGGGCAGTTCCACCAAGAACTCATCACAGCAATAGTTTCACTTCCAAGCAAAACTGCTAACAAGTTACAAGATCAAAACAGGTGAGAAACAGTTATTACCTTATTCCCTTTATTTTTTGCCTTTTGCTTTTAACCTGGTGCGTAACACAATTTATAGGGATGCAAGAAGAATGTGGTAAAGAAACTTTTTTTTTCATTTTATTGCTGATGTATACAACAACGCATTAAATGGTTTTATTAGTAATATCTTAGATAATTTTTATTTTTATAAATTTTATTAATGAGAATTAATTGGATTATTTGATCGTCATCATCCTCCTCCTCCTTCTTCTTCTTCTTCTTCTTCTTCTTCTTCTTCTATAAGAATAAATGGAATGATAAATAAAAAATCAAATCGGAGTAATTATTTAAATTATTATTAAATTTTATTTTATTAAAATTATTATTTTTTATTAATTTTTAGTAATATCTTGATACAGACTTTTAATTTTGACATCTGATACATTTTAATATTTTCTTATTTACATTTTTGGGACATGTATATCCCAGGAGTCTCGAAATGATTAAAATGTATGTAAATTGTCTGAATTTTTAACTATTTTATCTCTTATCTTATTATTGTTGCTTTTTATCGCAAAAGGAGAATGTGATGAGGCAACTGATTCATTGATACAGTTAATTAAGAGAAACCAACAGCAGCAGTCAGTGCATTAAATGGTTTTATTAGTAATTAGTCTTGGGATACAGACTTTGAATTTTGACAAGTTTAATTTTGTAGCCTTAAGATTAAGGGGTGTGAGAAAGATTTTTTAATCTGGAAGGGGTACGAGAAAGATTTTTAAATCTGTAAGGGGTGCGAGAATTGCAGTACAGGTACTGTATATAGGGTAGACAATTGAGTTAATCATTAGGGAATGGCGATGTCTCTGCAGTGAACTTTGTAAATATTCAGTCTGAGTGGGGTAAATTAATACTATAAATAATATTACAGTTTATTTGTACGATGCTAAATAAAACAAGATAAAGCCTAAACCATAAAATTACTGGCATGCTTTTCATTTTAAGTACTAAGAGAAAATATTGAAGTGGTTTTTATTTTCAAGAAGGAAAAAAAAGCTCTGAAAAGCTAACATTTTTCCAATGGAAAAAATGCTTGGTTTTCAGCTCTTCAGTTTTCAGAATTTTGGATAAGAGACCTGCAGTATCCTCATCTTTGTTGTCTTTATCACAACCTTTATTTTAGAGATTGTTTTTTCTTGTGGTGCCATCTTGTCTCTATTTTCTTTCCAGCCTGCAGTTTTATCCTGCACCTTATACAACTCTGCTGTCCCAAGATTTACTAAAAGTCTTGCACAAAGTTCATGCCTTCCTGAGAAATTCTACAGACTGCTCCTTACAATTTGTTTGTCAGCTTTTTGGTAGCCTCTGTTATTCAGGATGTGCAGGTAAGAGCATGTTTGCTTTTCTTCACACACATTTCATCATGCTGAGTTGGGTTCAGGGGTTTAAACAAAGAACTGGAGATTGTAAGGTCTAAGGTTATAATTTCTGTATTGGGTTGTTGAGACTCATTGCGATCAAAATATACGATGACTGTCTGGAAAGTATTCAGCCATTTTGAATATCTCAGCAGCCTTGATGTAACTTGGCAACCAATCAGAAGGGACCTTACTGTGCATGCGTGAACAGAGACTCTCCTGTGGGGTTACTCAGTTTGCACTGAGATATCATTGAGTAAGCTTCTGTACTGTGTTGTTTTTTTTTAATAGTAAGATGAAGGATGATATAAACAACACAATATGGTTAATATTTAATTAAATTATGACCCATTTGAAACAATCTTTTCCAACGATCCTCTAATGATAATATGCCATTTCTATAAAAATTCTTTAGGTGTAGTGGTCACAAATTCAGTAAAAGTATGAAGTATAGCTTCCCTATTATTGAAACTTTTATTACAGATATGAAGATCAAAATGCTTGAAAAGATGATAACCTGTAGGAGGAATGTCCGGTGAATATGGAGGATGCTGCAAGACTTCATATCCAAATTCATTAAGTGTAGACACAGCTGAGAGGCACTGTCATGGAGCATTTCATTCAGTTCATATGAGACCCATTTTTCCAACCTTTTAACCTTTTCTATTGCCTGATGTGATATTGTTACTGTTGAAGTCCTAAAGTCTCCAGAATGAACTCAAACTGTAGTTCGTGGGTCAATGGCTGGTATCCATATTTCCAGATCCAAACCTATTGAACCAATGCTGAACAGTTCAAACTGTAGTAGTGTTCATGCCAAATGCTTGGTTGACGTTATCAGAAGCTTGAGCTGCATTATGTCCTAATTTGAAATTATACTTGAAAATTGGTCTAACTTCTTGGGTAAAAAAAACCACATTTCATGTGTAACAACCTAATACTGCATCTTAGAAAGTATTCTAAACTTAAGCAGGATACTGACCTACTGGTCTCACATTTTAATAGCAACCTAAAAAATTCATTGTAACTTTATCTAAAAGTTATTTGCATAATCATATTTTTACACAAAGTTTTATGTCTGAAAAAAACCCAAAAAAACAATAACATCGACATCAGAAATGCATATTGACCCCATAATTCTTAAAGTAAAAGTTATCTTCTTTTCTTTTTCTTTTTCCAGATGAGTTGTGGAATGAAATTCTTCCTGAGTTTTTGAAGAATGTAAAAACAGATTTCATTTGGCGGCGTATTTGTAAAAGACTTGTGGTTGGAGGACCAGACCGAGGAATTGAATCGGTGCTTATACCACTGCTAGCAAAACTTCCATGGTAAGATATTGGTGCTGTAAATATATACACAGAAAGTCGCTTATTGTGATCACTTTGGGACAGTGTCTTTTAGATAACAATAACCAGCTGATAACATATAGGATATATAGAGGAAGATGCTTATTGTGATCATTTTGGGACAGGGTGTTTTAGATAACAATAACCAGCTGATAATATATAGGATATATAGAGGAAAATGCTTATTGTGATCATTTTAAAGACAGGGTCTTTTAGATAACAATAACCAGCTGATAATATATAGGATATATAGAGGAAGATGCTTATTGTGATCACTTTGGGACAGGGTCTTTTAGATAACAATAACCAGCTGATAACAAAGCAAAAGATATAAAAAATTAGAACAATTCACATTCATTGTTATAAACTCATTGTTATAAACAATTTTACATTATAAGAAATTAATACAAAATTAGGCAAAGTAGGACAACTTAGCCGTCAAAAATGGATCGCATCATAAGGACTGATTTGACCAATCACTGCTAAAGAAGCTAACATTTTTTACTTTCATACTTACACAGTATTTCTATTTATTCAGACTAGAGTACAATGTAATTGCAAATATAATTTTTCTAACTAAAATCACTAATCCATTATAATATGTTATCAGTTTTTTTACACTCGAGTATAATGTTACAAACCAATTTTAACCCAGAGTTTTAATATTAAATTACTCGCGTTGTACAGTAATTTCTTTTTGTTTTTAAGAAAGGATTTATAATCTTGTAAATAAATAATTGAATAAATAAATAAATTATAATCTAACATTTCATATTGTTACATATTTTTCTTAGTAATTTTATTAAAAGTCAAAACAATATTTTGTCTAAATAAAAATAAATAATAAAATAATCGCTTTTTTACTAAAAGCAAAACAAACACTGCCGTACCGACCGGCCTTAGTTAAATTGTGATTTAAAAAAATAAAAAAAATTAGGATGAATGTAAATTGAAGTCAAAAATTAATAAAAATTGTTTACAATACTTCATCTAATAAAAGAAATAAAATAAAATAATCGTTTTTTACTAAAACTCGAAAGTACGAAAGTAAAAAATCTTAGCTTCTTTAGCAGTGATTGGTCAAATCAGTCCCTTATCATACAATCAATTTTTGATGGTTATGTCATCCTACTTTGCCCAAAATTATTATAAAATTAATATAAATTTTGAAATCATTTGAAATAAAGTGTTTGGGACTGATTGATTTTGATAACAATAACTGTTTGATAACCTTATTCGTGATTATAATAAACAGCTTCCTCTGTATATATAAGAGCCCTATTCTTTCAGTAACACTTGCCTTGATCTCTGACCACTGACAATTCCTTTTTTCCTGATTTTCAATGCATGTACATTGTAAAATAAATATATTTTCTTTTATAGGTATGGCTTTGTGGAAATATTTCTTGGTAATGCAGTATTTGAATTCCCGAAAGTAAAATATTTATTATGTACCAAAGTGTTGCTGCACAGATTTTTTGAAAAGGTTGGTAGAAATTTTGCTTAGTTAAATTTTTGTGATCACTTTAACATGCCCCTACCTAGATTAATTGAGGGGGGATGGATGTTCAATTGCCAAAACTAAGGGGAGAGAATCCATGGCTTAGAACACGTTTCAAGCTGTCGTTCTTGCTCTGCCTGTGTTGGACTTGTTGCCAGTTATTTGATGGCTGCAAAAGCCCTTGAAAGTATGAAGCTAAGCATAACAAATGTGAATAAAACACTGAATTGAACCCGATACACAGTTTATGTATTCATGTGAGTGAACGATATCTTCTTGTGATGAATTCAAAAGTCGCTTAGCCCGGTCAAAGAGACCACGTTTGTGTCTTGTGTGCGTGTCCGCCATTTGCAATGTCCAAGAAATGCAGGCATTCACTGTTTCTTGCTCCCACAGTGCAGAACACTTCTTTAACTTTGTCAATAAAATAAAGCATTTCTCCCCCTTAGACCTCTTTAGAGGGGGAGGATGTTTAATCCCCAAAATTTAGAGATGGGATGTTCAAATGGTTACTCTAGAGGGGATGTTGAAGTGATTACATTTTTTGGTGTTGACTTTGCTTTCCCCCATAACAAGAAGAAGAACACGGAACAATCCTCACCTAATTTAGGGGAGTAAACTCTTATCTGTT
>VCCN01005143.1:311684-323746 GCA_006491835.1 Architeuthis dux | reverse complement strand
TTACAAAAGATAAATAAATACGTAGTTTTAATTTGATAAAAAAAAGGATAACAACTTAATTTTACAATCAAAAGTTTATGCAATCAAACTTTATTTACAAAAAATAAGTGAATACATAGTTTTATTCGCTAATTGGGCAATTTCGCCAATTCAGCATAACATATACAATACAAAAGTTGCAGTAATCATCCTCAGTCGGAATAGAAATAGGAGTGGATTTTGACCCTGCAGCAGCCAGGCTTGTATCTATTGTAATGACATTCCTAAGCTTGTGAAATGTCTCTTAGGTATCACGTTGTACCTGTGTAGATTGCACACACACACACACACACAGCATGCAATAATCACTGGGTTTGCTTTGTGGCTGAGGTTATGGTGTATTTCCCAATGGTCGGTAGAAAAAAAGCTAAAATTCTAAATGCTGTCTCTCAAGATAAGCAAACCCTCCCCATTGTTTTAAATGTGTTTAATGCATCATTATTATTTTGAAGAAAAAAAAGAAGAAATATAAGTGACTAATTCAAGTAATTACGAACATAAAAAACAACTCTTAACTTTGGATGAAATTAGCTTGCTTACAAAGTAAAACAGGCTTTTATATTGTACGGTTGTGACACATATTGTGGCATGTAAAATAAATGCCTTTCTAAGTGAAAGGTAGGTGGTAGTGTCTTATATGCATATGCATTTTATATGCTATCAAATGCAGTATGTCGGCCCTGTCGGCTGGGGCCTAGAATATGCCGGCTGCATCCCCTGCAGAGGGGTAAGATCCCCCTAAACAGGGGCCAACTGTTTTTTCACCAAAGTGGCAAGACTAGTTAAAAAAAAAAAAAATAACTGTTCACCAAAGTCACAAGACTATTTTTTAAAATTTTTAATTGATTTTGGCATTAAATGACCCATCAGGTGTTGATATGCTGTTAAACAAATCAATCAATCAATCTACATTAATTTGCCTACTATAATTGTCATAAATTATGTATTCAGAAAGAACCGAATTCAGCACTAAATGACCCACCAACGGTCGATGTGCCGTTAAACAAAACAATCAATCAATCAAATGCAGTATGTACGACTCATTATGTGTTTTTGTTTTGTTTCGTTTAGAACTTATTACTGCAGAATATTTTAGGATACCTGGCCTCCTGTCCCGTTAGGAGATCCCTCTTCATACAGGTAAGTGGCTTTCAAATTCTTTGCATTGTTTTTTATGAACAATAGATTATTTAAAAATAATATATATAAAGGTCGGGGAGCAACACTTTAATCTTAGGCAGAGCGCAGATTCTCTGATCCTAGTACTATGCTAGTATGTGTAATAAATTTTACAGCATTTTCTTAATTATTTTATAATAGTCTCCTAACTTGAAGTACAACTCAGATGCCATAGAAAGAGTCCAGAGGAGAGCCACCAAGATCATTCCGAGATTGGGAAATATATCCTACACTGAAAGATTAAAACAACTTAATCTAGAGACCCTTGAATACAGAAGAAAACGTGCTGACCTACTAGAGGTCTATAGAATCCGGAACAACATACATTGAGTGGATACTGACATTCATTGCTCAAAATGCCCTGATAAGAAGATGCTGACTTCATCTATGTGCAGTAAAATCAATAGGACATAGCCATAAACTACAAATTCAGACCTCCACTGGTGTTAGAAGGAATTTCCTCTCGGTAAGAGTGGCAAACGCATGGAACAGCCTAAGTGAAAAGACGATCACATCCGAGAATATCAATATTTTTTAAAATAATCTTTGTTCAGATATCGGACATACCAAATTTAACTACCATTTTTCTTATTAGTTTAAACCCAGCTCAATTACACTGAAGCTGGCTTAATGACACAATTAACTGCTGTCAAAAAAAGCCTATTTCAAGTATATTCAAGTATATAACTAGGACATATTTTATGTTGTAGCCTCTTTTTCTTTTTTCTTTAAGGTGTTTAAAACTCTTGTAAATGTGTGGGGAGATGCCAGTGCCCTTCGCCACACTTCATATGAACAGCATTATTATATTTCTCGTGCCATTGTCATCTGTGTTGGTTTTATCACTGAAGAGGATGACGAACAAGAAAGGAATGGTAAATATTATTTCTTTCTTTCTATTAATTTCCATTACCTCCACTAAATAACAAAAGAGAAAAAGCATATAACATTCATTCAGTGAACTCATTACTTGAATACATCAAATCTACAAATAATACGCTACGTGTATTTGCATATTTATTTTTTGCCAAATCACTTAAATAAACATTGTTACTAAAGGGACAAAAAACGCTTAATTTTAACATTAATGTAAACAAAATTTTAAGCCTAACACCAGAAAGAGTCTCTATTTTTATCATATCCTAATATATTTTTGTTTTGTATGTGAATACATTTGCAGCTGCTGTGTCGTCCCTGATGTACGGCATGCAGAACCATTTAAAGAATATTGATTCCAATATTCATGTTTTGGGAATGGCTGTCGCAGAATTGTTGGTTGCCAAGTTGGATCCAAATGGACCAGAACTCAACTTTACCGTAAGTCAGGCTTTCTTCTTCATTATAGATATAAATGTTATCTATATAATACTAAAATTCTCATTCTGTTTACCTGTTTGTGATCTCTAATTAGCCAGGGCGTTATAGTTATGTATCTTGAATTAAGGTACCACTAAAACGGGCTAACTTAAAGAATGCATACAAAATCCAGGTGATTCAAAACTTAATAATAATAGTTTGGGGTGTGTGTTTGTGCTGACCCCCTATATTAAGCGATTTCTCAAGGGAGATAACTATTAAATGCTAATTATAGAGTAGTTTTCCTTATTTATTTATTTGCAAATGTGTAAAAAAACTTGGGTGCAATCGGGCCTTTACATTTAATGTTCATTCTGGTCACATCAAATTGCGCTAATTTCCTCTCAAAGCATGACCCAACAGGTCACCGGGTTGTCTAGTTAAGTACAAAAATGGACTCTTATGAAAAAGATCTTTCTTTTTTTCTTTACCATGAATCTTCCTATTACTTGGAGTTAATATAAAGAAATAAACCAAAAACTAAGGTCGCTGGTTGTGTAACTGAAGGTGAAAATGCTAAACAGCATTGATGCCTGTGTTTTCTGAATTTCTGAGGTGGAATAAAGTTATTATTTCATGAATTAATGAACTCCTCCCAAAAGTACATGTACTATTTCGGAAAGTAAGCAGCCATTTAATATTATTGAAAAAATTGCCTACCTAGTCTTAGTCCCCTTCAAAGTACTCCCTTAAGACTTCACACACGTATCCCAGCATCCCTTCCACCTTTTCAAAACAGTCTACAAAGTTCTCTTTCGAGATCGCCATCAGCTGCCTTGTCACGTTCTCCTTAATTTCATTGTTCATGTAAAAACTTTCACAAACTAATGCTCCGGAGTCCTATTAGTAACCAAAGAAAGCCGTCTTTTACTTATGTGATGACAGACATTTGGTGAATTATAGTATATATAAATGATGATCCTGAAAATATTATGTTTTGAGACAATGTACATTTTATTCTTTCAGTATAAAAAAACACAACAAATTAAAGATCTTCAAAAACTGATTGACCCTCCCCAGGAACCAAGGTATGTTCTTGTTTTAAAAAGCACAATACCAAATTGGGGGTAATGAGGGTAGGAAGAATCCTGGTATTATTTGAACTTTTTGTATCATCAAGAATAGCATAAAAGCTATCACTTGTAAGTATGATGTCTGTCTGGAAGGTATCCAGCTAATTAATGTGTCCCACCAAGCCCAGTCATGATGTCAGTATAGCATTGCTGCTCGCCGTCATTTCAAGAGGACTGGTGTCCGCCTGTACACGCTTAAAGAAGTTGCCACTCTATTAGCAGTAAATAAGGATCGATGCAAAATGTATTCTAAAGAGTGAAAGTCAAGGGAGATAATTTATAGAAACTATGAAGAAAGTAATGGTGACATTATTGTCAGTGGCGAGTCATAAAATTCAGCATTTTCTGACCCCTGCCAAGGGGACAGGGGGTGAAGTCATCCCCCCACCTCAAACATATTGGGCTTGTTGAGCGCTAGGAGAGGCAGAGCATCGTAACGTTTTAGAGTCATTACAGCAGTAACGTTAGGAGAGACAGAGCATATTTTCCACTACTTGATCTAGAAAAGAAATATGCCATTAATTTAAATAATTTAATCAAATTTGTTTGAGGTATATTTCATGAAGCCAAAATGTTCAGCTATTAAACAAAAAATGTTTTGTGTCATATCTATGATTTGTTTATTTGCTTGTAAAAAAACTTGGTTGAACATTTTTGCCAAGGGTCTTAAAATAAGCTCACACGAAAAGATTTAAAATATAAAACTAACCAAGATAGCTAGCCAGTTTTAGCTAAGAGCCTTTTAGCGTCTTGCTTACAACTATGTCCGATTGTTTACTATAAATACAAATGCAAGAGACACTATCTTGCCCATTTTGCATTGTTTAGCAGTCCGTTCGATGACTTGCATGTATTATCCAAATGGCAATTCCCAACAACTATGTATGGTAAAAAATTCAACTAATTATGTCCTCCATATCATATTATATCCATTGCTGATAAGAAAATTGATCTGAACAGTTGTCGTTGCATTTTTAAAATGGCTGCCATGAGCGACATATTGAAAATTCATGATGGCTCAATATCAAAATATTTTTGGAATGTTTTTGGCTATAAGTATACCAAATTATATACTTTTATCACAAAATGCACAATTATTTGGCTAAGCTGCCCCACTATTTACATTTGTTTCACACATATAGTGAACCCTTGTCAACTGATGTTGCTGCTCTGCCATTTATCAGCCAGGATGCTGATAAGAAACCCAAAGATGTTAAAGAAATCCATCCACAACCAGAAGATAATAAATCAAAGGATCATGAACTTGACAGGTTTGTATATTCATCACATTATATATTTTAGTTTGTTTTACTTGTGTTAGATAATAAGGAGAGTATATGGTGAATTTTATAAGCATGGTATTTAGTTGACACACACAAAGAAAGACTTTACCAAACTGAAAATTGTACACAGCTGTAGGTCAATTTGACATATATGTTATGTTTACAATAACAGTGGATAAGAATGCGCGAAACAGATCGCCTGTCAGATTGTTGTTGTTGTTGTCATTCCAGGCCTTCAAAAATCAGGCGATAATACATTGAAAATATCTAGATAAGAATATTTCTCTAATTTCAAAACAGCTGTAGGTCAATTTGACATATATGTTATTATCTACAGTAACAGCAGAAAAGAATCTGATCACCTGTCAGATGACAAACATGGGTAAAGTGTTTTGTTGTCAATCCAGGCCATCAAGGTCAGCCAATGGTGTGTTGAGGGTAGGAATATCATCTCACTTTAGGAATTTTAAAAACGTCCTTGATAAAAACTAATTTGTTTTATCAAATGCCATTGAAATGAAAATTCAATTCTCAGAAAGGAATGTGGAGTCATGGGCGATATCACGTGATTGAAACATATTTGGCGCGGTTGATCAGGACCAATGTCAGCCTCCAAAACAAGTATAAATACGAGTACAAATTTAGAGTAGTGTGAGACGCCAGGGAAATCTCCGGATCCCAGACGGAGAAATCCAAAATGTGCCAAACTCATCCAATGAAGTTACTGATACATGAGAGTTTTAAGAGAGTCGAGGAACCTCAACGCTTCACCACCCACTACATGACATTAGCCTCTAAGTCAGTGGTTCTCAGAGTCCCAGGTCCCATTCCTCCCCTTTTGATCCCAGGTTTCCTCAATTCCTCCCCCATTTTGAATTATCATCTAATAAGTTTTCACCATTATACTTTCCATTATATGTTCCTCCCCTGACTGAAATTCCTCCCCTTGGCAGTTACTCTAGACCAGTGGTTCCCAACCTTTTCAAGTCATTACCCACTTTTGTCAATAAGATCACTAGTATTCTCCCCTTCTATTTATTAAGTTGCAACAAAGAATAATTTCAATTAATAACTTTATTTTGCATATAATTATACATATAATCATACTAAGAATTAGTTTAATTTTATAATTGTACAAGTGAACATAATTAGAACACATCATTTGAAATTCCAGTTTCTTATAAAAAAAATAAGAATTCTGCTATCGTAACTGATATACACATCAATGTGATCTCTGTTCATGTTTTTTTGCTACTAGTTCTTCGATTTGTGGGTCTATTAGTGTGAGAGCACATCTTAAAATCATTCTCAACTTGGAGCTTATTTCGAGCCTTTGACTTGATTGATAGCAGTACATAAAGACCCTATCTCTAGACTGGACTTTTATTTTTACCTAATAGCCTTATTCCCCCCTTGGACTACCTGTTTGGGAAACGCTGCTCTAGGATAATCATTGCTTCCACCACCTTCATCACCATTTACAAATTGTCTTAAATCATTATCCAATGATTCACTGCTTGAGTAAGAAGACCCAGGACTAAGAATTTCTTTTTAGATATCTTGTCTGCCCCTTTTGAGTGGTTAATGCAGTCAAAATTTCTTAAATATATTACACCAATTTTTAAAAAGTCACTGATAATTCGTTTTTTCCTTAAATGCAGAAACTTGCAACTGAAAATATCTTGTAATCAGGTCTTTTTTAAAATACAAAAACGTTGTTTTGATATCTAAAAATATTTTTAGGGGTGCTCTATAAAGGGTTAAAACATCTCTAAAATTGTTTAAATTTAAAAGATTTTCTTGTGGGAGCAGGCAGCCCTGCATTCCCTCACTTCTTTTATCAGCACTACACCACTGGTGTTACTTGAATTTTTGTTTCAAAGAATCTCCTTCCCAATCATTTGTTACTGTTTTAAGTTGTTGACATAAGTAAACATTATGTACATTTGTCTTGCAAATGCCTATATCTTGTGAAATCCTTGAGACTTTATATTTTGAAAATTATCATTAAATTCTGACAGTGATGATGATGAATTTGAGCCATATGACATGTCGAATGACAAAGAAATTTCCAAAGGGAAAACACCAAAATATCTCAGGGATTGCATGGAAGGTAAGAACTGCTTTCTTGTTTATCGTCTTCCTTCAGGGAATTTCAGGTTCAGGTGTAAAATTGCCACTGAGAAAGTCTTATCAATTGCCTAGAAAAGAAATCTTGATAAAAAGCATAATCTATATAATGAAGTAGTAAAGTGTGTATGTTTGTACTCTTATGTTGAAAACTATGCATCACAGAGGAAAAACAAAAGCATATTTGAAATCAGCAGATCTCAATTTATCTACAGCACACTTTTTTAGGTTGAATTTTTAGGAAAAAATGTGAGGGGGTCAAATGTGTTTTTAAAGAATTTCTTTTTATGCCCCTATTCATAAGCTTCTATTTAAAAATTCATTTATTTCATTGAAAATCGTACTAGCTCCAATTTCCAAGTGGTTAGAGGCATGGAAAATGTTCAAGCTCCAATGGAAAAAATTTTAAAATTTTTCTTTTGATTTTATGTACTCGCAATCTATTACACCATAAAACCTTTGAGAAATTTGTCAGTTTTGAGAAAAAAATTTTAAGGTTTTAAAAGGGTGATCACTGGCCTAGGTGAGCCTGCACAGATCTGCCCGGTGTTAATGTTTATCACCTTTATCTGACAGCAAAACATCATATGAAGAAATTGTCACCAGGTTGAAATCTGTGCAATCTATACATGAGCAAGAATTGACGCGCCAAATACAAGATTGGGAAATCAATCCAAGGGCAGTAACTCTACTCACATTAACACCTGGTAGTGTGTACCCCCCCCCCCCGATTTAATTTTATGAAATCTCTATAAAATATCATTTGCTTTCTTGTGTTGTTAGATTTGAAGATTTATTTTTCCAGGCAACGCCGGGTACCCAAGCTAGTTGGTGAAGCTAATGTCAAGCTAAGTGTGGAAGTGAATTATCTCCCTTGTTAGATATTTACTCTTGGGCCTGCTTGATGGGTTAGATAAATGTGTATTTCCCACCAACAGCAGGGCTCAAGTTCAAGTAAAAGCCAAAGTGTTGAATGCTGATTTTCAAGTCAAGCAGGTTCTCCCTATTTGGGGGATTGGTCTTGAAGTTGAAATCGGCTACGTTTGAGTGTATTGCTCTGCACTTATATAAATTAACCCAAAAGAGACCTGCCTCGCAAATCGAGGCTTAGTAACAACAGCAATGTTTGAAAACAACAAAAAGGAGAAAGATTAAAGTGCGTATCAAGTAAAGAAAAAAAAAACTTCATATAGCTCATCGCAAATAAATTTCCTTTTATTTAAGACTATTTCAAAGACAAAACTAAATAAAATCGTGAAGTAAACATAATTTTAAAACAAAAATTATAATCGACACAGTTGTTCGACAGTTTTGTGTCACGTGACAGATAATCCTAAAATTATTTCAATACAAACAATTGAATAACAATAATTTGATACACAATTTTACAAGTTATTTTTAAAATTTATTTTAATAGTTTATTTTAATACAACATTGTAGCTAAATTTCAAAATAAAAAAGAAATCAAATTAAATTAAAATTCAAGGGGAATAACTTTTGTCTTAATCGTTGGACCCCCATTATTGTATGTGTACCAACCTTGTGTTTGGAAGGTTAACTCAAACCTTACCCTGTGGAAAAAAACAACTAAAAAAACTATATATTTGAGTAGACTGAGAATTTATTGGTTGTGTTGGTTCTACTTCATCTTATCTTTGCAATCTGCTGCTAGTCACACCTGCCTCTGCTTTGTATTTGTCCATTACTACAGGTATGAGAATAAAATTGCTGGCTTTGTAGCATTTTCTTTTAGTTACTCAAAACACCATAATGATGAGAATTCTGCATTTTATCCTAGGTTTAATCGACACTGAAGATGTTGACCGAGTTGAGGTGTGCCTTACTGTTGCTGAAGATCTTATTCGTTCAAGCCCTCATGGATTAGAAGAGGTAAGACTTCTATTACTATCATCATCATCATCATTTTTATTTTGTCACTTCTGGGTGACTGTTCTTTAGCACAAGTTGAATAATAGCTCTTAAATACACATATGCTTGGTTTCTAATCTGTTGGATACAGCTCCCCCTCGCTATCCAAAAGTTGAGCGTTCCTCTGAAACCGTAAACCGGAATGGCAAAAGGCATTGAAGCAATTACCATCAAAATCTTTGAGCGCTCCCAGATCAAAAAAATAACCTTGTGTGAGATTTTCGCTACAATTGACAGTGCTGCAATGATTGCGGAAGAGTGTTTGACTTTAATTTTGAAAGAGTACGTAGGTTTAAGGTTCTCGTTTTTTTCGGTGAACGACATGTCGCCAACACAGTTGACAGCAGTTTTGTCCTGTGGACGATTCGGAGACAGCCTGTTTGACGACAAACACTTTTGCCAACTTGTCTTTTTGCCATTTGCCTTTTCATCGAATATATTTTTTTTTACCATTTAGAGGTGAAAAAATGAAAAAAACAGTGAAATTTCTGAAACATAATTTTATTTTACATCTTAAATAACAACATTGGAAGAACAGGATGATAAAAATCATATTATATTATAAAATGAATTTTAACGTTGAGAGGCGGACGCCACACTTGTCTGGCTAATGCATTTAGTCGACATTTTGATGTGAGCTGCCTCAGTGATTTCTCTCTGCTTCCAACATCGTTCTCTGTCAATAATCTGGACTTCTTCCCAGAGAGGAAGATGGTCACCATTCTCTCTCCAGATGTGATCAGCCATAGCCGATTTTTCTATCTCGCCCTTGTTTATGGCTTTTTTGTGTTCATCAAGTCTGACCTTGAGGGATCAGCCCGTTTCTCTGGTATAGATACCACATTTACAGGGTATGATGTAAACACAGTTGTTCACCAGTAGTGCCAATCTTATTTAGCAGACCTCGGAGTGTGTGTGTAAGTTTGAAAATGACTTTGATTTCGTAGTCTTTATATACTTTTTGAATATGTTCCCAATACCTTTTTGGTAGGGTAAGAGAATCCTGGGAGGAGGGGGTCTAGAAGATGGAACTTTAGCAGTAGTAGTAACATCAGCTGTTCCTTTCCTGGTCATAGAATGGGGTGGGTATCCATTTCTTTCAAGAGCTTGTTTGATGTGTGACCACTCCTCCTCCAACTTTGGTGTGCTGCTAATTGAAGCTGCTCAGACTTTTAAGCAGTTAATGAGTCCTTTTTTTACATGTGGGTTTTCTGTAGGCAGATGTGCTCAGACCGTTTTCTGTGCATTTGACTAGAACGTCCAGAAAAGGGAGCATGTTGTTGTGTTCTTTTTCCATTGTGAATTGTATGGAGAGTCAAATCGAATTCACGTGGTCGAAGAAGACTTGTATGTCAGTATGGTGGGGCCACAGTAGAAAAGTATCATCCACGTATCTGAGCCATAGAGATGGTTTCAGTGTAGACGAGCCTAGGACCAGATCCTCAAAAGATTCCATGTAGATATTAGCGATAATCGCAGAAATTGATGCGCCCATAGCCAAGCCGTCATCTTGTTGGAAAATATCAGGACCGAGTTGAAATTGTGTGGTTCGCATGCAGAGTGTTAACAACCATTTGAATATTAATGACCCTTCTCAAAACTATAGAAAATTCATAAATAATTCTTTAATAACACGTTATAGAATAATGATTTTTGTTTGCATTTTGTAGGTTGCTGTTGAGTTTTCTCGACTTCTCCTGCATTTAACCAGTATCTCTGACAGCACTGATTTAATAGATTGCCGATTTCGAGCTCTGGTTGCCATTACTGCCATGTGTCCCATTGAGGTGAGTCAAGATAATGTGTGCCTTTTTTATAAGTGTCTCAAATGTGGTTACGAGGCCTGCCTTGGAAAGTATCCAGCCATTTAATATTAACAAAAAAAAATAGCCTACCTAGGGCAATGGTGCCTTAGTCCTCTTGGGACCACATATACTTATCCCAGCATCCTTTCTACTTTCCAAAACAGTCTGAAATGTCCTTTCTGGATTGCCATCAGCTGCTGCGTTGCATTCTAATCTTGTCCATGGTCTGAAATCTCTTTTGGAAAAGCCAGAAATTGCGGGGAGGCTGATAGACTGAATGAGATCAATAGTCTGTACAACTCTTGGAATAATAATGGCTCATCACAGAATTAAAGAAGGTATCTTAAAGAAAAAGAATGAGATCAATAGTCCAAACAACATTTGGAATGATAATGGCTCATTTTAAAATTATAGGCAGTATCTTCATTGTTACTGTTTTGCTTTTCATCAACCTAATGAAGGATCCAGTATTACTGGGACCAACCTTTTTCATGAATCTAATTATTCTGGGAAAGTGTGGGATACCTGTATTGTATAAGGCTTTCTACTAAACAATCTATACACTAAGCTTCCAAAACAGAAACTTGGTTAAAACATATTTACTATTTTAAGTTGACAAAATTTCTTAGATGAAGCATTGTCATTAATAATTTTTTTACTAGTTTTTCTTTCATCTTATTTTTATTGCCAAGCTTTGGTTGTTTTTGCATTCTACGCCCATTAAGATTAGCAGCATCTATCGGAAATAAAGAATTAGCCTCCATTGAGATTTGAACTCGCATCCTATATCCTGTCTGACATGGACAGCACTTTACTGATTAGGCCATGGAGGTCCATCAGCATGCAAAATTCAAACATAGTCATATACCTACATTCTTCTTTATCCGATTTACTCCTTGCCATTTTGTTTGTTTACACCTAAGAGTAGTCGATTAAGAGTAGTTTTCTAAGTTTCTTAGATGAAGCATTGTCTATTCATTTTCAGTAGTTTTTTCTTTTCATCTTCCTTCTTTATTTCTGATCCATGCTGCTTACTTAACATTTGTAGAATGCAAAAACAACTTGTGCATTGTGGTAAAAAGCAACAAAAATAAGATGAAAGAAAAACTCAAAAATTAATAATACTTACTGGGATCTACCGTAAGATCGGCCAGAGCTGTAAAATGGAAGTACAGCCAAATTTGGGCGGAAAAAAAATAGACCAAATAATAGCCCAGAGCCATTATTCACAACTGCTAAATTGAGCCTAATAAAACAATAAAAGTTAC